>JAGDQP010007182.1:0-18116 GCA_022664845.1 Lepisma saccharinum
CCCCTGTGTATATGTTTAAGTCCTGAATAGTATTGACCGCTTTCGAAATCTTTAGAATTAGCTATAATCCTTTTCTCCGTGGGGAGTACATCTTGCCTAGGCATAAGATACACCCCCCTGTGTATATGTTTAAGACCAGAAAAGCATTAACAGCTTTTGTTAAGCCAACAATTAGCTATAATGCTTTTTTCCGTGGGGGGTACATTCTGCCTAGGTATTTAATACCCCCTATGTATCTGTTAACAGGCAATAATTACCCACTTTTCATCATGACAATGCTTTTTGTAGAGGGTACATCCTGCCTAGGCAAATTATACTCTCCTTAGCTTTACTTCTTGATCAGGCAAGAATTACCCCCCATCAAAAGTGCCGACATTTTCAGGGGGTACGATTTGCCTAGGCATTTTGTACCGGGGGGTAACTTTTGCCGGTTACACCGGCTTAAGTTAGTGACCTTCAAATATCTCGGCTAAAAAAAATTAGCTTCAAAATGAAATAGTTCATTTCCTTAATGTTAGATGAGAGTGTTTTTCTTGATTTGTTTGGTATTTTCAAAAACTAAAAAATTAAATTATTTATAAAGAATGTGTATCATACGACTGGCCTACACGTGGTTTTTAAACTTTGTATATAATTGTGTGTGTGAAAGCGAGAGAGAGGGAGGGAGATAAAGAGAGACGTCTTTTCCACTTTCTAGAGGAACTGCTTCAACTTCATAAAACAGAGTACGTTCACAAGAGATAACACTTACATAATAGTACAACAATAGCATTCGTGTTTTTACATTTATAGTTTGTTTGGTGGGCACAAATTGCGTATTTGTGATTTCATACATTGAAATAATTATGGTTGAGGAAATGTAATGGGAGAATCTCAAATAGCTTCTTTTGTAATGCATGCAGTAAAAAGCACAAAAACATACATCAAATATATGAAAATAGAATAGTATTTGCTATAAAATCTGAAATCAAGGTTCAAGTGCCTCCCCCTTGCCCCTCCCTGCCGACGCCCTTGCTCATATGTTACCCTCTCATCTATTAATATCTACATGGAATCTCATTGGGGAAATCTAACCAACAATATTATTTTCACAGTGCGAAGTTAAAATTATTCAATGATCATGAAGATATATCACTCAAAAATGGTACAATATCGATAACATAATGTAAAATCAAATCTTAAACAATTAAATACTTACATTCAAATACTTCGGCACGGTCATTCATTTTAAACTTGCAACACGTGATCAATTCTACACATTTGTCCCAACTCCCAAGTGAAGAAGGAATTTTCGCATGCAATATCCCGCTCTGTCTTCTTTTCAACATGGCAGCAGTGCGCAACCGAACGGAGGGTCAAGTGACCATCTGGTCCTCCGTTGCTCCGTTCACTTCAATGCTCCGTCGAAGGGGGAATTCGGATAACCATCGACGGTGCATCCGACGGAGCAAGGGTACGGAACGGAGCATAAATTGCCAATTCGGAAAGGGGGTTAGGGATGTAATGTCAGCATATCGACATAAGACATATTTCAGCGCCTGTCTTTGGAGTTGAATATGCATAGGTAGGATGCCAGCTTCTTCCAATAACGCATGCATTGGAGAGTTATTCGGCAGTGAAAATATAAGTTTTAAGGATTGGTACTGATATCGGAGAAACTTTTGTTTAATACTGAGGAGAGGTAGAGAATATGATACCGCCATATGCTATCTGTGCTTCATAGCATTGCGTGTGGATACGAAGAAGAAGCGAGGGATGAGAGCCGCAGGATTTCCGACCAAGACTGCGTATTAGTTGTAAGGTGGATATTACTTTCTGGTCAAGACAACGGAAATGTTCTTTCCATGTAAGTTTAACATCCAAATAAACGACCAAGTATTTGATATAATGAACGTAGTCAAGACGATGGTTTGCAATACGGATAGCAGGCAACGTATACATACGCGGCGCGTGAAACGTATTGCATGAGTTTTGTTCCAATTTACAGATAAACCATTTGAAGAGCACCATGTAGAAAGAGATGAAAGGGCATTATTCATAGTAGTCTGTGCTGCACGTAAATCAGAAGTAACAATATAAAGGATGATGTCATCAGCATATTGGGAGATCCGGACTTGAGTACGAAGAAGTTGGTGTAGCTCCAGAGTATAGATAGAAATCAGAATGGGTGACAACTTCGATCCGTGCGCCAATCCACGACTCGGGGAAGGGTTAAATGTGCACCCACATTCAGTAAAAGTCGTCGGTTAACATATAGATTGTAAATGATACGACGAAAATTAGGGGGAATATTGTATTTAGACATAAAGAGGATAAGGCGATCTAAGAATACGCAATCATATGCGGAGGTTAGGTCAATGCTAAGTAAGACATAAGAGGGTGTTTGATAGGCAGTCCAGATATCAATGATAAAAGGACTGAGGGAATCCAAAGTATTGTGGATTTTGCGAAATCCCGTGACAGAGGGAGCAAACAGACGATAATGTTCAACCCAACATTGTAAACGATTAAGAACTAAATGTTCGAAGGTCTTCGTCAAACAGCTAAGTAGAGTGATAGGACGGTAACTTGTAGTACTACCAGCTGGTTTTAACGGTTTGCGAATTGGAAGAACAATATGATCTTTCCAGGCAGGAGGAATATGGCAAGTTTTCCAAATTTTGTTAAACAGATAAAGCATAGCATGTAACCCTGCGAGAGGAGGATGGCGTAAATGTTCTTAACGTATATTATCGGTTCCAGGACTAGTATCAGGAGTATGTTATAAGACAGTTTGTAATTCTGCTACTGTAAAAGTGTGGGTGAGAGTCAACTTTTGGGCCACTCGAAGTTGAGTAGCAATCGAATCGCTCAACTTCGAGTGGCTCAAAAGTTGACTCTCACCGACTTGGTGACAGATGGAATGAAAAATATCGCACAGAGCTGTAAACTCACTGAAAGGGAAGTAGCAATCGAATCGCTCAACTTCGAGTGGTCCAAAAGTTGACTCTCACCCCCAAGACTATGAAATTCCCACAATGTTAAATTCTCGTAAGGTATAGCTTGATTGCTACATGTACTCCCTAACGCTACAAGCAGTAGCAAATGTGCTCATCTTTATTGGGTAACATTATGCTTCTAAGACAAAGGGCCGGCGGGAGGGGAAACATCTGCGAATTTCCGTTTTCCCGGCCAGGCCAATTCGTCCCTGGTTTCAAATTTCTGTAGCCTTCAAAAGTACCTTCGGAGCCGTACAACCGTTTCACGGAGAGGTGAGGTTTCTCTTAAAGAAACCCTGAGCATACACAAAGCTAGCTTACATGACAATGCTTCTGAGAGCTACTTGCATTCAGTTAATACAGTATATAAATTTTAGTCTGACCGATTCTGTAAAGTAATTTTTGTTTATCCACAGAACAAAACTGAAAGTATAACGGACTTCATCAGGATTTAGCCTGGCCCGGCCAGGTCTCTGATAACATTTAGCCTGGCCCGGCCAAGCCAAGCCAGGCCCGAAATCGACCCCTGGACCTCTCTCATTCAACCTCAACATCCACGTGTTTACTGACAATGCAGTTTATCGTTTTTACTGACAATGCATTTAAACCCAACAGCACGTTCCTTTTATTGTAACAGGCGTGTACCCTTGTCGAAAAAGCAAAAAAAAAAAAAAAGTCAAGCTCGTAGCTTTTCTTATCGCGATTAGAAACAAGGATATTGACTTCGCTGCTAAGATAATGAAGAATTTGGAATTTTTACCTTAACTGTTAAAACTAACAGTTTAATTTGAAAAGTAACAGTAATTACAATTATAACAGTTTATTAAAAATAACGAACGTTATTTTTTGCCTATCGCTTCTCTACTCAACTCTCAGTGTTGCTAACCAAACGGCCTGGACCGTATTTGTACGGTAATTTCTTCCCTCTGTACGGTATATGGCCCAACAGCTGGACCGTTCGCATTTTGTACGGCCCTGGATAAAATTGCAAATAAAAGACTAATTATCACATCAAATAGATAAAGGAATAGTTACCTAAAATATTTCTTCAATTGAATGAACAATCTGGTGACCTAGCGATCAGAAGCGTTGAGCATTGAAGTCAGGTGATGAGACATTACAGCTGCGATGAGACTGACAAGGAACACTACCCAAGTGTAACACTCCAATTTTGATAAAATTTGGCAGGTAGATACTACACATGAAATAAACGAATAGTTTTTTTTTGTTTCTGCGGAAAAACGGTTTTAGGGGGCAAAAGCCCCCGCCCAAAATTTGAAAGTGGCCGCCCAAAAGGCAAGAAGTGGACCGAAGTGAATGAAATTGTGCACAAATATGGTAGACGTAAAATGAGGGAATACATGTTTCGTATTTTCCTGGAAACAACGGATAGGTGGGGCACAGACCCCTCCAAACATTTGATCACGAAATATCAAAAGTGCTAATAAGTGTACGTCAAAAGTGCCGAAAGGACATGGAGAATTGCAATGAAACTGTGTGTAGGGACAATACGCAAAAAAATAAGCGAATACGTGTTTTTGATTTTGTGCGCAAAAACAATGTGGGGGCAAAAGGCCCCTCTCGCAAAAATGTGAAATGCAACGCGACGAGCGCAGAAAGAAGCGTACCGAAAGTAATGAAATTGTGCACAGATATACTAGACATAAAATAAGGGAATACGTGTTTCGTAGTTTCCTGGAAACAACGGATGGGTGGGGCACAGACCCCTCCACTTTCACAATCTTCGGTGGGGACTTTTGCCCCCCTAAATCCGTTTTCCCGCAGAAACAAAAAAACACGTATCTGTTTATTTCATGTGTAGTATCTACCTGAAATTTTTTAAAATCAAAATCGGAGTGTTACACTTGGGTAGTGTTCCTTGTGAGAATTGCTTTTCGGGTAATTCCCGTTGTCTATTGTTTCGGGAATGTTCCGTTGACTTGGCTTTCTTTTCGGGGAAGTCCCGTTGGTTCTCAAGAGGAGTTGAATCAATGTCGCTTTAACTTACATCTCTTCCAGGTTGCGATCGGGTTCTGCATAGTGTCAGGTGAATGTAAAATGTATAAATTTGCCAGTGAAATATCAGGAGCGTGAACGGTAAAGTTTGCTGCGTTTTATATTTTTAGTTCGTGAACATTTTCATAAAGGTTAGTGATATTATTAGTTTCATACGTCTTTTGTAAGTAAATAAGGATGGACTCCGAAGACGAATGTGGTCCATCTACACCAAGAAAGAGCAAGACTGTGACTAAAACTCCAAGAAGGAAACAACGATACAGAGAAGCGTGGAAAAAAAATTCAGAATACAAGAATTGGTTATGTCGTGATCCAGTGACTGAGGAAAAAGCTAACTGTAAGGTCTGTAACGTAAGTTTTGTATCGGAACTAAGCAATGTGAAAAGACACAACAAAAGTGAAACTTACGTAAAAACATGAAAGGTAGCGTTGTCTAGTCATCTCTGTGCAAGCGGGGGCTTTATGCTTACCACATTCGAATGCAGATTGTGAGCGAGTGTTTAGTAAAATAAATTTGATAAAAGGGAAAGAGATAAATCGACTTTTAACATCAACAATTAGTCTAGATTAATGGCTCAACATGTCAAGATTTTACTTCCCACTGAAGACATGCTCGGTGGCTCAACTCAATAACAAAAAGTTATCTTTATGGGATTCTTAAGCAACCTTCTCAACAAGAAAGCATCAATCTAGGCAGTGATGATGAAGATGGTGATGACGACAACGACGACGACTCCTTCACTTTCGACAACTCAGTATGATGAGTGAGAAATCAACTCATTTTTACCTTAAATTCGAATATTGATTTTATAGCTAAAATAGGGAATTTGTTCAGAATTTTAGTTTAATTTCTTGAAACACAAATTACTTATTTTTAAACATTTTCTCCCATGTCATTGTTTTCATATTGCCTAAACTTTAGTTAGCATTTATGGACTTTAAAAACACCTTTAATTAAGTTCTTTATACGCATATAGAACAGTAACACCGAAAATTGTAGTAATAAAATGCTAACTTGAGGTATGATTGAAATGAGGGCCCTGAGGTAAAAACACGGCCTATTTTCAATTACTGTGCGGTCGTCTCGTGTTCCGAGGTTGGCAACGCTGTCTACTCTGGAGATTACTGTACTTGTACTAGTGTACTATCGCCGGGCACTTTTTTTAGCCAAGAATAAGTTTTCAGTTCAGGTTCAAACTCAAAGGAAGTTGCAGAATAATATTGCAAATTGTGTCCACTATATACGAACAAAGAAGAACAGCTAATTGGAAGTACAGTGGTTGTGTTTGTTCAATCAAAAAATAGCACTGACATGGAAAACGAAAGTAAAAAGTACTCTGATAAAAGTGATTGCGAGGAGGAAAGTGAGAAAAGTTACAGCATCGATGATACAAAACCTATGTTAAGTAAAGCACCACCAAAGACCGAACCAATTGATGTGAATTTAGAAACTCCGTGCGAATCTTCGAAAAGTAACTTGACAGTTTCCTCATGTACATCCTCAAGTTCTTCTTTGTTAAGTGGTTCACAGAATGAAGAGAATTTGAAAAATGAAGGGACATACTTTAGTGAGCTTAAAAATGAAGATACAGATTCCGTTCTGCCAACAGAAAAAGTGATTACGAGAATTCTTCCGAAAGTGAATGTGGCTGAAAGAATTATACTGTGTATAGATATATCTGAAGACCCGGATTTTACTCCTTTTAAGTTGGGTGATGGTACAAAATATTCGCCATTATACATGGTTAAAAGAATTTCAGAAATATTCATGTACAGTAAAAGTATAATGGACAAGAATCACCAGTTTGCCCTTGTTGTAATGCAGAATGATGCTACATGGATGCGAGACTTTACCAGTAATCCTCGCGAAATTGTTACTGTCATGGAAGATTTGAGCGAAGTTCCACAAACAGATGCATTCAATTTGACATCTCTATTCGACGTTATCGAGCAAAATGTGGTTTTGCCTGAAGTTTCTGATCTTGAAATTATTCCTCCACCATACGTTGTAAGAACAGTTTTATTGTATAACAGGTCTTATTGCATGCCCGAATTTACGTATGGTCGGCAAGCTTTTGATAAACTTGTATCGTCTCATTACTTCACACTGGACGTTTTATACATTCATGAGCCAGTTTCAGAAAGAAACAAGTGTGAGGAAATATACAACATTCTCTGTGATCTTGATGAGAAGGGTTTTTCCTATGTTTTTGAAGTGTCGAGAAATGCTACCAAACTTCACGACTGTATGGCTAAATTATTAGGTCATCCTCTTCAGCGTCCAATTCAAAAAAATGCGTATTATAAATTAAACGATGCGTGTGAAGCTTAAACTCTTATAATGTGTTAATTTGCCAGGTTGTCGAAGTTGGACAATTATTTGTAATTTAAAATTTACATCTTTTTCCACGAATGTAAATTTCATGAATTATTACAAAAAGACAGCTGTCATTTTTGTTAGTATGTTAGACTGCTTATAATTCGGCATTTATTCCGCAGACGCGATTCAATTACAGTCTGTTCACTTTCGCAGAATACGCATTCCATACGTTTTCTGTGATAACACACGCTCTGAATCTTAATGTTTGATTACCTGTGTGAAATTTTACGCAAAAAACTAATGGCGAAGCCGGGTCAGGAGCAACGTCATATATGTAAAAACTGATTACAACTTCCATCTACACACGATTAAAGAACAGAATTTGCACACAGACAAAAAGAAAAGTAGTTTTCATTTACTTACCTACATATTTTTTATTTATACTGTTCGACGACTTCCAGTAGGAAACCGTGTACTGCGGTGTTCTTCGGTGGCAGTTTTTCTGAGTGTCCATCATAAACTTCGCCACTTTTGAGCACACAAACTCAATGTCACAACTGTCATTCTCTATTGTTCTACGAACCTTAGTAACGATATCACACTTCCGTCATTTAGACTATCATTCCTTATCCCGTTTCTCCAATGGCACTAAGAAGAATTCATTTTTCCTCTGAATTCTCCCAAATACCCATTGCCTTTCCATTGTACAATCTTCCAAACCTTGCTCGTCTATCTCGAGAACTTTTCCAGGTTCACCTAGTTTTGTTAAATTATTCAAAGCCTAATTAACACACACTTCACAGTATCTACGGCGGTCTCTGATCATTCAGTTAATGCCCCCCCCCCCCCCTTCTGACCAGTTTCAGCAAACCCCAAATAACGCCACCTTCACTATGGTTATAGACAAAATTAATCAGTTATACCGCCTACCGATTTTCGTCTACGTTAAAATTAATGTTCTTTTGTTGTTGTTTTTTGCGTAAGAGCAGGTGATTTTGAACCCTGCCGTTATGTGTTCGCTGAAAAGAACTAGCGACTGAAAGTAGTCGCCAGAGCCACCTAACGGCAGGGTTCAAAATCACATTCTCCTTAGCGCAGACGAAAATAGGTAAGCGGTAAAAGTCTTTCTTATTTATGCTATGGTTAATTTCGTTTCCTCGAAGAATATACCTTTAACAGCCGGACAATGCCAGTTACACTTGAGACATTTACTCTGCGTTGACCTTTAAATGTGTAAGTATTTTTCCTCCTTGTCACTTTTACTTCATTGCCTACATTGAGCTTGTACATTTATTAGTTCATTCGTTTCTGAGAGTCCAAGAATATTTTGTTCTTTGTGTTTAATTTGTTCTACTTAACCAACTATATATCACACGCAGCGAGCAGCCATTCTTCCGTTATTTTCCATCTTATAGTGAACGTAATCTCTTTGGCGCACACCTTGCTTTTACGTGACGGCTGAACCCTTTCGCCATTTGCATATAGTCAAACTTTTAACTACTACGTAAACCAATATTAGACACCTCTCATTCATACTCTTCCCTATCCACCAACAATTTTCTATAATGGTTTCTCCTGTAGTTTTTTTTTAACTTTTACTATTTCTGGATTGCGTCTGCGGAACTTAACGCAGCCAGAGATAACCCTGTGATAGAAGCTTTAAACAATTTCAATTCAACACTTGTGCAATTTACCAGCGCTTTCGCGAGCTTTTCTATGCAAATTTAGTCAAATTACATTTTATTCAGTAATAACTTTAATTTTAAGTTATTCTGGTTTCAGTATGGTTGACAATTTACTAAATGTTCATAGTTAAGGAGTATCAACGTTTGAGCTATGTACAAGGGTGCAAAATGATTTTTCAATTTCAGTGTGCGAGAAAAGAGGAGTAGCACCAAATTTATTTCGAATGTCCATAAAATTGCAGATAAAGCTGCACTAGTGTTGCTGTGAATGCAAGATGCAAAGATAATCACATGTATAAAATGAATCGTACATCGTAGACTAAGAAGAATTATGACATCTCACTAAGAACCTTTACATGCTATCCTGAAAAATAGTAAAAATTAGCAGGTGTGTTAGGATGTGAAGGCAGTGGCTTTATAATTTAAGGTTAAATTTTATACTTCTGTCTCCTTTTTAATTTCCCCTGTGTCAGTCTTTTTAGTTTCAACACACATTCTTGTCCTGTGTTCTTCCTGGAAGAAGTTTGTTAACTTCGATAACATTTAAGGATATTATTATATATCTGGTAGTCGGAGGCTGATGTGTATCGTGTAAAGTATTACAAGTGCGGCCTCTCTCGCCGCGATGAATATATTAAAAATGTGATCAAATTAATTACATGCTGCTGAATGTTAGGCTGTGTGAAATTATGTGTTACGTACTGAGACATATCGTGTCGTGCGTTCGCTACGAACGCTTTGCCATCTATTTGGATTAGATAAATAGATCTAATCAACATGCACCTGGGTGTCTTTTTAAGCGCATACTTTGCGAGACGTTTTTCATTTTTAAAAAAAAAACTTACTAGGAAAACACCTTTCTGCTCTATTTGTAAGGCGTTAATTTCACTCGTCATAATTGTTTTATAATACTTCTCACAAAAAATACTTAGAAATCAGTTTGCCTCCATTAGAGGGTATAAAGATGCTTGGGTATCCCTTTGAATGCGTAATACCCTTTTAGAAACGAACTTGCATGGCCAAAATTTATGAAATGAATGATCTGGTAGAATTTCACAGGAAACTGGAAAAACAGGTTTGATTTATCTTACACTTGAAGGCCATTCTCGCATGGTTAAAAGGGATGAAATCCTGGTAGTGGTATTTATCAAAGTCTCATACCAATACAAACATTAGGATGACGTAAAGATATGCCCAGGTTAGAATTATCGAGCATATTAGAGATGCCAAGACTGAAAATACAGTTTCGGGTCTATGGCAGCATAGGCCGATATTAAAAACAGGGTTGGCAGAAACAATTTTTTTGTTTGTTTTTTTAAATAAAAACCAAAATGACTGTTTTTTTTTGTTCTTGTTTAAATACTTTGCTTTATTTATTTATATTACATATGGAAGAAATAAGTTTGTTTCTCGTTAATGTCCTTATGCAAAGGAGGGACCTACAGCTACGGCTTAAATTGGAATCTGAACCACTACTCGGTTTGCAGCTGAGAGAAACTGTCCTCCACCTGGACTCGAGCCCAGGTGCCCTTGATAACAAATGCAATGAGTCTACCGACTCATCCACGGAGAACACCTGATATAAATACAGTGTGCTGAACTTGCATACTTTTGAATGTAATTATTAAGAGGCACTTCAGAAGAACAAAAAGATACGCAACTGCACAAGTGAAATCTCTGTGCAGAGTTATAACATTTAGTAAATACCTCCTAGAGAAATTTTTGTATGCTTCGACGCGGCTATGCGTTCTGAAGGCTTATCAACACCTTGTCCACATAGTTGGTGTAAAGCCCTTCAGATGTCTCCACTGCGCCCTGAAACAAAAATGCGGACTTTAGGTTTCTGCTTGCTGTATTGGCAACTATACTCTGTGTGTTGAAAAAGTGGCATGCCTAGCATCGACATGCAACATCTGGTAAACAAACCTCCCCACATCCCTAGAAAAAGCAGAAGTACACGAAAAAAATAACAACCGACTCCCCTCC
Source organism: Lepisma saccharinum (assembly GCA_022664845.1). NCBI lineage: Eukaryota > Metazoa > Arthropoda > Insecta > Zygentoma > Lepismatidae > Lepisma > Lepisma saccharinum. The sequence continues at coordinate 10,986 of JAGDQP010007182.1, forward strand.
CCTGTCTTCAGAAGGCTTTTCAGCAAGTCCGAACCCCCACCGTGAGGAAGTGAGGTCCTTGGATGCGCTTAGGTCCGTTCATCGTGAATGAATTGGTGCAATGAGGAAGTGGAAGAATTTCGAAGTTTTTTTTATTATTTTTATATTCCCTTTGGTCTAAGAAGATAACCTTATTTTCATTTCCTCCTTATTCACTGTGTTTTGAAATACCGCGAACAAAATAATCATCACAAATCTTCAGCGTCGAACACAGCAAAATACATTTATCAAATCTGATATTCAAGCTCGTATATGACCGCGAATCGAAAATATATAGGGTAGCCCGAAGCTATTTCGATTAGAAGGAGCTATATTGCTCAGAAAAAAGGTCAGTACCGTCATTCGTTCCGATCCCGCCGTAGTGCTGTTACCGCCCATAAAATTCATTTTATCTTATCGTTCCGATCACCCCACCTCCCTTCCAAATGATACTTCAGTTGATCGAGTAAAAACAACGAAAAAAATCACTCGCGGAAAGAAGTCACCGGTTGTGAGGCAAAGAACTGAGTCACCGATACAAGCAATGTATTTTCTAAATATTTAATTTGATTCAAATTTGAAAAATATTGTACGTCAGTTCCTTAATCAGCAATGCCAATTGTTAAGTGATGACTGTTACAATATGATTAGGGTTTCAGAATTAGCTTCCTACCACTAAAAGATTATGCAACGTGATGACATGTTTTGTTCATTTTTCCGATGTAAACGCATCTGCTACTAGCTGGTTGGTATCAGACTATTTAACTGTATTTGTTTAGTGCATGCGTTCTCAAACGTTTAGACCGAAATTCATACTTTCGCCGTTCCATCAAGTAATATTTCTCGATTTTCTATGCTAATACTGTATTTAAATTGCATGATTTTATTGGCAGTAATGATTATACCAACAAGGAAACACATTCGTGAGCGTGTTGATCCATCAGGTCGTCTCGGGATCGATTCTTGGTGCCGAGCATCCTCACAGGTTTTCCCTGGTTCCTCGATCACACTAGGCAAATCCTGGGATAATACCTTGAATAATACAATGGCACAAGTGGACAATTGTTCTCTGTCTATATATGAAATGCATCTGTACAATATTTTTAAAAAGTGAATTTAAAAGTCATTGTTTTAAGTTTCGGAGTAAACTTATTGAAAAGGTGTGTACCAGGAATTAGTAATGGTAAAGTTCATTGGAAAGGTTTCATTTATTTTGTTTGGTGCGAAGACAATAATTCTGTGGTTGCATGTAAGAACTTAACAGGTGACATTAAAAGAATAGAAAAAAAAAAAAGAGCTACTCTCACAAAATTATTTCCACGTGCTCGGCTATTTCTTCTAAAAATAGTTATCCACAATCAATATTTGTTTGTACAGAACATGGTGTTTCTGTATACAATCTCCTGTAAGGGATAATAGTTGCTCCGATTGATTGAATTGTTATTAACGTCCTAAACGAGCTGAGGAGCTTATAAGACGGGACCTACAGTTTTTTGGTAAATTGGACTCCGATACAATTCTGTTCAATAGACACCGGCGGGAATTGAACCCGTGACGAAGTGCACGGAGAGGGAATGCGCTAACCTCTCGTCCACTCCGAGGTCTAGTTGCTACGATCCTCAATCCTGTTTTCCTCGAAACTAAAGAAATGTAACTTATCAAGTTCTTGCATACACTCGCAGAATTACAGTAAGTTCTATTTTTATTCTGCGCTGCTGAAATTAAATTTATGACAAGCAGCTCTATAACATTTGTCTCTATATTTCATATGCTCCGTTACGAATGTATCAATGTTGAGAATCTTGAGCTGGACGTCAGATACTTCCTCGTTCGATCTACGAAAATGTGTTAGCGTTAGGTCATTTATAAGTTTTCTGTTTATTTTTTTACCAAGCTGTCGTACCAGTATCCAAATGTTCACGCACCAGTACGTGTAAGGTGCCATAGTTTGAGAATTCTTGGTTTAGTGCAATAGTGTTTAAAACTGAGAAACTTAGAAGTGACCAATTCGTGTTGGGATGAATTTAGATTTATGTGACAAGATACGAAGTCTTCATTAGGCTTAGGTTATAATTATCTAACATTTTATAAATATTTAACCGGATTCGGATGTAACTGATAAATGAGACAGTATTGAGGTTTATGTAGGTGCTTGTTGTGAAACGTATAATTTAGTTTTGTCCTAATATTAGAGAAAAGTTTATAAAAAATGCATGTTTATTTTACAAATTTGCTAACGATCCAGTTTTATTTACCGCTTCCATGAGGGTCTGGTTAGGTACGGGCCCCATTAAATTGCTTTGCCCATAAGTCGTGGGTTCAATTCCTTCCCGGATTCATTCAACGAAGTTGTTTGGAGCCAACTTGACCAAAAAAACTTGTCAGAATTCGCCAGCTCGTTCAAGACAATTTGTTCGATCGAAATTTGCAGTTCGGATCCAAATCCAATACCCGAACCCAGTACTAAAATTTGAATCCGCGTTTGAATATGAAATCCAATATTCAAAACTTAATCAGACCATCCGAGTTTTGGCATTCCTTTATAAATGAATTTCAGATCTGAAATATCAGGATTTAGCCATCTATCCGTTATCTTTCTTTGCGAAGAGAGATGCCACCGATCTTAATTTTAAGAAACTATTCCAGTGTCCGTTTGAAGGCCTATATGAACTCAGAAGATAACATTTATCAGAATCAGACATAACGAAGCCATCCTCGCATTCTTATTTCTTGGGCCTGTATGACGTAATTACTGACAGATACTGAAAGCAGATTGTGAGCTCATGAGAAATATCTCACGTTTCCTGACTAGGAATCGAATCGATCTAGTACTTCTTGAGCTAACTTTCGCTTGTAACAGGCACGTATCGAGAATTTGATTTTGGGAGGGGTTCAAGGTGTGTTGTTTGGGTATATATTAATATGTATAATTACGCCTGAAGTTATACTGTTTTCCCACAAAGAGTTTTGGGGGATCCGGACCCACCCCCTATATACATACCTGTCTCGTAACAATAATAATAATAACATGCTAAGTAATGGTTTTACTATATACAAAACCAGAACGCCCCCGTATAAATTCAAATTACCTTATAACGTATCCAGTTTAAGAGTCAAAGTCGTAGAATTTCGCACCGGTGTCCATGACTAATCCAACGGTTTATGGCTTATCTCTTGAACTCGTGGCTACTGAGATCTAGTAGGGGCACAAATGGAGAATACTAAGCGATTGAAAAGGATCTGCCAGTTTTAGAGCCACATTCAGTTTTCCTCACCGTTTCAGATCATCACGAATCTAACGGTGTATAGATCATCGGTCGGACTTGTAGTTACTGAGATCTGGGAGGGGCACAAATGGAGGATACTAAGCGATTAGAAAGGACCTGCCAGTTTTAGGATCGAAGTTATAGATTATTCCACGGTTTCAGACCATTACGAATCTAACGGTGTATGGTTTACCTCTGTGTAGCTTCTAGTTACTGAGATCTAGGTGAGAAGAAACCTACAGATCGAGAATGAAAAATCCAAAAGTTAATTAAAAAAGGAAAATGACCACGACCGTTTTTAGTATATAGAATCTTCAAGCACGCTCAGCGCATTCCTCACGTCTGTTATTTTTATGTTCGTTTGTTGTGACCATGGCTCTGAAATACGCCATATAAATGAATATATAAATAATCATATATATGATTATTATATAAATGATTCATATATGCATTTGCATATGCAAAATGCATAAATATCCGAGCTCCAGTGATCATAATATAAAAGAAAAAGAGAAAACAATGACAGTGTGAAGCTTCTTCCGGGTAAGATAATGCAATACTTTAGTTAACACAAGGAGCCAGATTCTCTTGCGTTAACCCAAAAATGAAATTGAAGATATTTCGGTATATGCACGTGTTGAAAAGTGTAACTTACTGCTGGCAAGGCACGTTATTCTCCGCATTTAAAACCATTTCTCTCCCATGGAACAAAATTCCCCCAGCTCACCCTCTAGTGTGTTAGAGGCTTTCTTGCTGTTTCCTTCTCTACACAATTTCTCGAAGAATTCTTACAATCCGAAACAAAGCAATGTGACCTGAACGAAACCCTTACTGGGATGTAACCAGCAGAACATCTTACTCACGGCAATAAACCATTACGTAGAAGGTAGAAAGGAAGTGGTTGGCAAAGTTGCCAATACAGCAAGCAGAAACCTAAAGTCCGCATTTTTGTTTCAGGGCGCAGTGGCGACATCTGAAGGGCTTTACACCAACTATGTGGACAAGGGGTTGATAAGCCTTCAGAACGCATAGCCGCGTCGAAGCATACAAAAATTTCTCTAGGAGGTATTTACTCAATGGTTATACTAACTAACTATGGCTTACGGAACTTACAAGTTCATCGCCGCAGTAACAAACGTTCGCCATTGGATTCTATCCTGGGCAACATCAAGCCCGTTTTCATCACGAACACCTACTTCTCGAGTTATACACATTATTAAAGTAAATGAACAATTTCAAAAGACTACAGAGTACAGATCTAATATAGTCCAAGCTAGTTCACTGAGTCAGAAATACAAAGACTTTATTTACATATCAATAAAAGAAGTTAATAAAGATAGTACGAATTATTTGAGTTCACTCTGGCTCTGATCCATCCATACATATACGTACAGAAAATTCTTTTGATTTCAATAAATTCGTTTCCATTTTTTTATGAGAGAAAATCTCGTACGGAATTTCGGTGAATTTTATCAATACTAAAACATTATTAGAACAAAAGATGATATAGAATTTTTGCTTTGATTGTAATTGCATAATAATAATAATAATAATGTACGTCACTAATTGCAGTCGATAAATTTTGCAAACTTCTATCAATATATTTAAGCAAAGTTAACTTTGACTTCTCTATGGAACATCAGGCATTCCGGCAAACAGAAAGATACAATATTGTTTCGTTTCGTTTTTTTAGGCTTAACGTCCTTATATAACAGTAAGGTTATGAAGGACAAGACCTACTGCTTACAGTGACTCGGTTTGCACTTTAGAGAAATTGTGTGTCTCCATCGAGAATCGAACCCGGGACCCCCTTGATTACAAGGTGAAAGTTATGTAAACACAAATGGTTTAATATGTGGAATCGTCACCATGAAGTTCACACTATTTGTGACATTTTTGCTTTTAATTTTTTTTGTGTAAATCATTTTATTCTTTTTTTCTTTTTTCTACGTTCTTCAAAAAGACCACCTGGTTTAAACTAGCCAATCCTAATTAAAAATAATAACAACTTCACATGATGTTTCGGATGCAAAACATAAAAAGAATAGATACTGCGGAAGAAAAAGTAGTCTATGAGAGCTTCTTTGTAATTAAAAGCAACCCAAACTAAATTACATTCAGGGTTTTTGAATGAAAATATGGTATCTTCTGTTTCAATAAAACCAGATAAATTGTGAAATTTTTGTTATTCAGATAAAATATAGTTTTGGTTTTCTTTACTAATCAGGCTTAAAAACATTAACAGGCAGATAATTCTTGAATATTTCATTTATGGATTTTTATTCCATTGGATTAATTTAATTCAGTTTTAATTAGAATGTTTAAACAGGTTCTTTTCGTCACTTAGTAATACTGTAATTTCACACCACTTCATTTTTTAATAACGGGTGCTATACCTTAACATTTTTATAGCCATCGTGTATGCCTAATGTCCTCTTCCACGCTTTTACAACTAAGTAAAAGCTTGGCTTTAATGCTTTTTTTTAATTAAATATGTGTGTTGACTTTTAACCATTCAAAAGGCAAGATGGCCTGTAAAGTGCAAGATAAGTCAGATTTGGTAGAACGTTTGACCGATGATGCATTTCCAATTTAAGACTTAAAAAAAAATATATATATTTTTAAAGCTTTAGTGCTTGAGTAGAAACAAAATGTGAAACGAAGGAAGGTAAGGCACTCATGTGTGTATTGCAGGACGGGTGGTATGAATAAAAATGAGTATATAGTGTACTTTGAGCATGAGCATCTAAGTCGAGTTTAAACTTCAAATGGTATGAATAAAACGAAACTGAGTATATACTTAAGAGCAGAGTGTATACTCAACTGTTCGGTACAAGCGCACATAACTGAGTATAGATGTATGCCAACAGGTGTAATAATTTTATACACTAGATAACGAGAGAGAGAATTTGTTTATATTCATTAGTGAGCACAGGAAATTTAGAATGTCCGACCTCTTCAGTGTCGAAGAAGAACAGATTTCTAATATTACAGATGCTAATTTTATTATTATAATAAGGAAATATCTTCGCGTACTTTCAAAATAAAAAAGGGGAAACAAATAATGAAAAAAAAGGACATGAAGAGCAGACTGAAAAAGAATCTAGTTTTAAACTAATGTGTAAGGTCTTTAGGCAACTTTGGCTAAGGCCGGGCTGAAAAAGAAAACTGACATGAAGAAAACAGGCACCTTACAAGTAGTATTAAATAAATTACAAACTGTTTTTGTATAAAAATTCTACAGGGCGACTGTAATTCTATCATAACCTAAATTCGGTGTATGTTTTACAAAATATCTTTATGTATTGAATTAATATTTTAAGGCAATATTAACATTTACATCGAAATGACAAATTGTTCATGAATCCAACCTGATATTGACATTATCTTAATTTCCGATAATTTCCAAAAGGCTTCCGAAGTGTAATCGAAGGAAGTTTTACAAAATAGTACTATTGTTCCATAATTATTCATTTAAATGCATGTTACACGTTATATTTATTGAATTTTATATAGCCTTTAAGCATCTAAATCTGTACCCGCTCATAAAATTAATTTTATCTTATCTTTAATCATCTAAGTAAGGCTCAGGCCAATTGCGGAGGGGAAAGGATTTGGGAAGGTGTCGACCAGGGCCTATGTTGAAGATGCCATCACGGCATTTGCCTTGTGTGACTGAGGAAAAACCTAAGTCAGGATTGTCGGCAGCTTGGATCGAACACACGACCTCCCGAATGCTACGCCAACGCTCTACCACTGAACTACTGCGGCTCGGTACACGTTATATCTGTAGCACAGTTTGTTTGACTCTGACGTCGAGGCATACATTTGAGCCAGACGTAGCCCA
>JAGDQP010007182.1:18216-44295 GCA_022664845.1 Lepisma saccharinum
GTTAAAATCTTTTGCTAGTTAAGATAATACACAAAAGTTACTAGCATCCTATATCTAGGCCTCGTAGTCTCCAGCGGCTACCTCTTTTATTCATTTAATTTTCATGTAGGCCTATCTTAAGTATAGTTGTATGTTATCACGGTGTCTACCACCCTGGAATACTCATGGAATTTTATAAATTTGGAAAACTTAGGGAAATCTATAATTTATGAGGACCTTTCCACAGTTGGTAAGAGCACTGCCCGATCAAGGCAGAGATCGTGAGTTCCATTCCCACCGTTGACCGGATTTTTTCATTGTGTTTAAATCCTCTGTTTTACAGAAGTTACCTTGTGAAATACCAATAATTTACAAGATGCTTGGACTGGGTGGTGGGATTAAAACAAAATGTCATTGCGTATTATTTCCATGTTCCACTATACTAAGGACTCAGGGAATTTTGGGAAAAAATTGCCATGGCAAATCTGGAAAACCCATGGAATTTCAAGTCACAAAATTAGTAGACCCTATGGTTATACAAAATATTTATTCCAATTCATTGGCCATCAACCCAAGGTTATGCTGGTCAGTCACCAACAACCCTATACAGTTTACATGGAAAGTGTAGGGTAGTTTTAAGGTGCCATACCAGCACTAGCTTGATGTGACTGAGGCAAAACCACGGAAAACTTCAGTATGGCCGATCCCGGGGATCAAACCCTGAACCTTCCTCCCCATTACGGAGTTCAGCATTGTTACCGATGAGCTAGACAGTTGGTGGAACATAAGGTGAGTAAGTGTATGCTATTCATCTTCCACATATTGGATATCATACAACATGAAATGAAGTAGAGAAGGTAATAATTCGGTACTGTTCAGTTGTTCGCACCTTAAGAAAGCAAGTAATAAAAAACACTGGCGTAACAGGCCTATAGGCCCATCTGTCTGCCCCAATGCCATCTGTCCGTGTTTGGTGGAACTACGTTTACCTGAGTAACGGCTGTGTGGTAAGCACTGCGCGTACCTAACCACGAACAGGCGTATAAGGGGCTTACCAGACCGAGTGTGGCCGTCACGTCTTTATTCACGTGACTCCTCAATTTTCCTTACGACGCTGGGTGGACGCCGAAAAGTGGCACTTCGCGGACATGAGTCCAACGATCTAACCACTAGACTGTGGAGCCCCTTAAGAAAGCAAATAGATCGTAATTATTCATGTTCTTCTACTAATCTTCGAAAATTATGAAAAGTTCCATAGTGAGTATCCGGTAATTTATTGATGTGTTTGTGTACATGCTGATTTATCAATATTTATAGAATATGAGAAATGATAAAATCATTATATTTAGGATGACTACTTTTGACTGAAACCCAGGCGGGACATAAGACTCCATATAAATTACCTAGCCTACAGGGGCAGCTGTGGCTACGAAAAGATAAGTTTAACTCTGTGACCTTAATGGAATTAAGTTATAAAATGATAACTAGTTAGACACACGTATGAATTTGCAATAGAGAAATCATATAAACTAAGCAAAAATCATCCATAAAATTGGCACTCGGTACTCACCGAAGCAAGCAATAAAGATAATTAGTTCACATTACTTATAATTATTAACGAAATAATTCACAGCACCTTGACAATGAGATTGCCAAACACAATATTACCATTTACATAAAAATAATGAAATAAATGAACATCAGTTGAAAATTATTTGTATTCAAGTTCATGGCACCATGTAATTGATTCATAAAGATTAATATTTAAAACAGGATACTAATATAACCGGTTTGTTACAGAAACAGTTTAAATGGCGTTTTGCTGTATTTGTGCTACATTGTAATAAAAAAGAGACCTGTAGAATGTTGAAAGGTAGTCCATTATTTTAGTCTGATATAGTAATGTCGTAATTGGTGCAACGATTTCGAATATATTTTAGGAGAATAGGGAATCCTATTCTAGATATTAAAAAGAAACCTCAGCTGGCAATATGCTACAACTCTACCAAATGTGTCATTATCGGTTAACGTGCAATGAGATGCGTGGTCTCATATTTCTGCTTATCATATACAGCACTCTCTAAAATTAAAATTAACAGTGTTTGTTTGTTGTGATGTGGAGAAATGCTCATTTAGCGGGACAGGTGCAAGTATGTACGGGACAGACTGTTCAGAGGCGAGACTGTTCCCAGATTGCAGGGGTGTACCGACGAAACAAAAACTGCGACGGGTTAAAATAGCGAGAGACAAAAACCGAGACATACAAAAACCGCGACGCACAAAACAGCGACAGGCAAAATCCCCGAAAGTCAAACACTGCGACGCACAAACACAGCGACTCAAAATCCCCGATGCATAAGAGCAGAGACTCGGAAAAAACAGCCACAGCCAAAAACAGTGACAGGCAAAAGACCGCAACAATCAGAAACAGCGACTTAAAATACACGACGCACAAAATGAGCGACAGGTAAAAGCCGCAACGCATTCTACCTGTCGCTCTTTTTGTGCGACCAAATGGCATTCAAGAGATACATTTCTAAAATAGACTATGGAGAATAGAAAGAATCAATCGACCCAAACTGGCAAGAGAAAGAGGAAATCTTCTAGGATTAGGAGGGACAAGAAACGACTAGAAGAATTTCTAAGGAGAAAACTAAATATAGAACGAAATGGATATCAGGTAAAGGAGGCAGGTAAGCCAGTCCCCCACGTGAAGTGCCGGACCGCCATCGAAGAAAACTATGTTGAAGAGAAAGAAGAGAGAACAAATCATAACCAATTGGAACCTTTATTAAATTGGATTAAACAAGAGGGCAAATTTACAAGATTGGAGGAAGATCTTTTGATCTTGAATACATCCATTAACCTTGAAAGGGAAGAAAATATAATAATACACTTTGTAAACCCTACTTTGGCTACTTTTCCTAGAGGAATAGCGGAAACAGTGCTTCAAACACATGAAAATGATAGTATTGAGAATATGAGCAATGTTGATCTACAATCTGATGGAAAAACAATTAAAATCTATTACAGTATTAATAAATTTGGTGTCAAATTCATCCATGTGAGTTCCAGTAAGGAAAGTGCGGTAGAGGGCATTATGTTAATAATTTACGGCATTGAGTGCACAATTAGAAGGACATGCTATTCAAGATAAACTTCATTTGGTGTAGCCGGCGATTGGAATGGGCAAATGGAAAATATTACCTACTATCATGGTTCCAACCATTTATAACTGTATAAGAGAAAGTGGTTCTAAAATAACACTAACAATGAGAATACCGGAAGTGCATATCTTTAAATCTGTGGTTGAAGCGATTCAAGAAGATCAGAATAGTCCAATCGTAAGGAATTGTATCGAATCGAATGAAAAATTGACCATATATCAGGAACTGCTGACTCCACCACCAAGCCCAAATAAAAAGGTCAAACAGGATAAACCGAAAACCATGGCAATGAAGGATTGGTATAATTGGTATTTCCATAAGGAGGAAAATCCGAAAACTAGTGAGAACTTCCATAAACCCGAAGAAGAAAAACACGTAAGCGAAGAAAGAATAATGGACATGGGAAATGCTACCCAAGAACCATATATTAAAGAAAATCCTGTTATGGGTGATCAGAAAATAGATACTGTTACTGAATATCAGCTAAAAGTAACTGAGGACCCAACTTCAAATGAAGCTGAACAGAAGAATGAAACCGGAAATTGCACAAGCGGTAATGATTTCTTAACTGAACAGTTTACAAAAGAACAAATAACGTTTATAGGTTTGCAATCCTGGAGGACGCTCAAATTCTGACTACAGCGCTTCGCCAAATAGTGAGAGAATATCATGACAACGGTAGATTAATCACTTTTCCTATGTTGGAAGAGGTAGATGCAGTTGTGCTCCGGTCCCATGATATTCCCCAGGGAGGAAAAGAACTGTTAGATCTGGTTGAAGTTTTTTGGAGACAGGAATCTCATGGAGACTAGATAATGTTGACAATCAGTTTGTTGGGGCGCACGGCAGGATCTACTTTGATCCTTTGAAATCGGGCGTGGATGCTTGGGTGCATACCCGATATGCTTCAAGATTCGATAATTAAGATTTTGCAGAATAATTCTCAACACTCTAAATTGGCAACAGAGGAAATTAGGAAAATCTCTGAAGATTACCAAATTGATATAATTACCCTACAGGAGCCTTACCTCTTTAGAGGGAAGTTACGATCAGTTCCAATGGCCTGTAACGTGGATGTGGGTGAAGAAGAATCTAGGACAGCAATAGCAATACTGAACAATAATATTCAAGCTATACAGATACATCAGTTCTGCAATAATTGGCAAACTTGTATCGAAATTAGACAGGGTTATAACTTATTTTGGTTAATTAATGCATATTTTCAATACAGTATGGATATTAAATTTCATCTTCAAAAGCTGAGAGAAGCAATCCGGGGATTGTATGGATAGTAATGCAAAATCTCCCCTATGGGGGGCGCCACAACTAGATACAAGAGGAGAATATTTGGAAGATCTTGTAGGACAATTGGATCTAACCATCCATAACACCGGTGTAATACCAACATTTGTGGGGTCCAGAGGTTCGTCCTTTATCGACTTGCCATTGACGACAACTAGTATGGAAGACAGGTTACAAAGTTGGAAAGTACATGACAAGATATCAACGAGTGACCATAACATTATTACCTTCAATATTGTATATCAAAATTTAGATCAATCAAATAATCAGCAAGCAAAATTAAAATTATTTAAAACAGACTGGCAAAAAGTAAAAACAATATTAAAACTTCCCCAAATTGAAATTAATAAAGATGAAGATTTGAATATACTGGTTTCAAATATAGAGAAAGAAATCCAAACGGCCCTCCGACAGGCGACACCTGTTAAGAATACCCAATCAAAATTCAGGACCCCCTACTGGAACAACTACTTAAACAGACTAAGACAAACTAGAGCCTCTAGGAAAAGCTATCAGAGTTCACAAGATGCAGTAACAGGGGGTAGGAGACTAATTAAATACCGTGAATTACGAATAAAGTATCATGATGAAATCCTTAAATATAAAAATTTACTTGGGAGAAATATCTAGAAGCGAATATCTGCCAGGACCAGTGGGGAGTCCCATGTAGGTTGGACATGGATAAAGTTATTTATCCAATGATGTCAACAGTACAAAAAGTAAATGGACAGCTAACAAATTCATAGCGAGAGACAATAATGTTATGTGAGAAATTCTTCCCAAAAGATAATCAAGAAGAAGACTCTCCAATTCACAGTAATACCAAACGAATAGCCAAAATACTAAAAGTAGTGGAAAAAACATCAGCAGATGTCACGAATGAAGAAGTGAACGCAATAATTAAGAAATTAAAGAATCAAAACGCTCCTGGATTGGACAGTATATCCAACGAGGTGGTTAAAAACTTGGAGGAGGAATTGGCTCCATATCTAACGAGATTGTACAATTTATGTATAAAACAAAAGAAATTTCCAACGCCTTGGAAGTGGGCAAAACTTAAAGTCCTTAGTAAGGGACATGATAGAGATTCCCAGCTCGTGGGTTCGTATGGACCTATAAGTCTCTTGAAAACTTTCGGTAAGATATTCGAGAAAGTACTGTATACTAGAATTCAACAAAGTAGTTGTATACTGTATACAACAAAGGTATATAGATGACTGTATATTGCAGTATTGATTTCGTCCTAAAAGATCTACAGAAGATGCAATTCATAGACTTTTGGATGTTGTGACAGAGAAGAATACTGCAAAAAAGTATGTGCTCGCTAGGTTTGTGGATATGGAGGGTGCGTTCGATAGTATGTGGCCACCGGCAGTACTCTGTAACTTGAAGGACTTAGGTACACCACAAGAGATGTGGGAGATAATACGAGATTACTTTAGTGAAAGGAAAGTGTTAGTGGAAGGCACGGGTGAAAACGTTCTTATAACACCGGAAAGGGGATGCCCACAGGGGTCTGTCTTGGGACCGCTTCTGTGGGATAAAGCAATCCAACATCTTCATCGTACCAACAATCTCACACAGAGAAAACACGAGAATTCATACAGGTGAAGAAGAATGCATGGAATCTGGATATCCTCATCATATCAACAAAAAGAGAATTCATTAGATGGAAACTTGATGGATTGACACTATATAACGAACTGCTTCTATCCTATATCTTTGTCATTTACTTTCTTCTACTTTCTTCCCTTTCTTGTTTGTCATCCCACGTAGTTATGGTTTTTCGTCCTACTTATGATTCTTTATCAATATTCGCAAACAACTTAGAAGAATTCACACAAGTGGCACTTGAATTTTCTTATCTCTTCTATTTTCCGAACTCTCTAACTAATTTGCAATTGTATTTCGATTACATTGTTTTGAAGAAGAATTCATCAATAATTAATCAATTATGGAACTTACTCGGGTGCAGAGCCTGCAGTCGGAAAAGCTGTCACGACGGAGGCATTGAGTACTCTGAGTCTCCGTCGCGCCGCAAGCGGGTGAAATGTCGGAAATTGGTACCATCACCATCCAATCATGTATAATTAGTATTAGGAAAATAACACGAAGAAAAGACTGGCGGCATGGATTCTCCGTTCCGACGGGGGCGGTGAGTGCTCTGAAGAGCCGTCTTGTCACCTACAGGTTGAAGTCTCCTAGGGATGCTTTACCTCTTATTGAATTACCATTCATGATTATATATAAATAACACTATAAATAAATAAAAAGCTGTGTTCACCTAAATAAGATTAATAATAACAGCCATTATAGCCAAACCTAGTTACACAACACTTAATACAACCTAGTATAAGTAGTTATCTTGGAAAGGGTTAGAATAGGAACATATACTCAAGTCCCTTGTTATTTTTGTTTTTGTTTGTTATGTTTGTAGTGTAGTTTATGTCTGTTTTTTTTTTTTTTTTACTCGTCCTTTGTCTTGTACTTGTCACCAACAAGACTGTAACTATCAAAATGAAGGAAAAAAATATTTGCTATGATGATACCGGGCCGATTTTTTCTTTTAGGTAATTGGCCTAAAAGCCCGGGAAATTGAGCAAATGAAAAAATTGGCACCCGTCATTTTTCCTCTCTGAAGAAGACGGATAGAGAAGTTTCCGTGAGAGAGTAGGTGCTATTTTCACTGTATTACGTTCTTTTCACAGGCAGACATACATACAGAGAGGGAGAGAGATTTAATTATTAATGATGCTGAGTGTTCGCGCACACTGGTGATTAAAAAATTGAGAGAAAAAAAATCACTTGATTAAAAAGTCACTAAAATTGTTAGCTAAAAGTCACAAAATATAAATTTCTTATTCCAAGATATTACTTCCACCTTTCTGCATTTTGTCTATTTACTTTCTGGTCTATTTTACTTCAAATATGAACACATTAACAATGAATGATTACATACTTTTGTTGCAAAACATACTATTTATAGATAAATTACTTCTTACTGTGTAATTATGTTTAACCACCTTTTTGTTGGGGTACTTAAACTATTTAGTTGCTAGTGCGCGCGGAGAGGTTTAAACAAATGTGTTGTATTTCTGCAAGCGATAATTCCACCACATCTGAAATAGAGTATGTTTCATTTTTTATATCGCGGTGATTTTAAAATTGCGAGTGCGCGGTCCTATAGAAGTATGTGCTTCATTTTCGCAATTAAAAAACCACCCAGAAAAAATTGCTAGTGGAAGCCTTATCAAGACTTGAAGTACTTGAACTAGTCATCTAATAAAAGAAAAAATATCTCCATTCAGGTCATATTTTTTAAGCTGAAATTTAATAACTCGTTGCATAGTTTTTGAAACATATTTCTGTTGACTTTATTACTGGATGTGAGAGTAATGACGTAAAACACATAGTTAGTTAAAGTTTCTATTGCAACTAGTGTGTGTTCATAAATCGTGTTAGCATTTAATTTTGTAAGGGAAATGTGCAACTACATCCTTATTATTTGACAACAACGATGTTAGTGTTTACATTGTAGTTGCTTCTTTCATTTTGTCAGTAAGTCCTGAACACTACCGTCTTTATAAGCTACCGTTTTTTTATATTTTGTCCAAAACCAAATTTACGTATTTTAAATGTTTTTAGAGCGAGCTAAGTTTCTCAGGTATTAGCGTTCAGTTGACACATATTGTACATATGGTATAGAACTTGTCATAACACTGTTGTGTTAATACAATACAAGAAAAATATAACTCAGCAATACATAGGAGTACAATCATGAGGATATACGTAAGTTAGTATTGCATATATAATAATACAATTTGCAATATATATTTCCACTACATAGAAATAAATTCTATATTATCCTACTAATAGAAATAGAATATAGTTATCTTTACTTTGTTCAAATGAAACATTACAAAACGCTAAAAAAATCATCTAAAAATTATTTACAAATTCTTCTGTAGAGTAGAAGCAGTGATGAAGTAGGTACTGGTGCAGCTGCTTTTTGAAAATAGCGATTCATTCTATTTCTTTAAGTTCTGCTGGCAATTTGTTGTACATCACAATACCTGTATATTTAGGTCCTTTCTCATATAGAGTAGTGTTATGAGGTATTACAGAAAAATCGTGTTTGTTTCTCGTATTATACAGGTGGTGATCATAGTGGCGACTAAGAACATTTCTTAAGTTTTTCTTTACATATAATAGTAGTTGAAAGATGTACAGACAAGGTAATGGATGAATATTGAGTGATTTGAATAGTGGTTTACAATGTTCGTTAAGCTTTGATTTAGTAATTATTCTTATGACTCGTTTCTGAAGTTTAAAAATCATTTTGCTTTTTTGCATGTTACCCCAAAATATAATTCCATAGCTAAGTAATGCTTGAAATAGACTAAAATATATTACCTTAAGTGTAGATAAGTTTAAAACATTTGAAAGAATCTTTATAGCATAGCACACCTGACTTAATTTTTGAGCCAGCGAAACTATATGTTCGTCCCATGAAAAGGTATCCGTTATCCATACTCCTAGAAATTTGACCTTTTTCACATATTGCACTGGTGTATTATTTAATGTTATGCTCACTTGGTTTGAAGATTTGTTTTGTTGGTGGTGGAAACTTACAGCCAATGTTTTATCTACGTTTAGTTTCAGTTTGTTGTGCGAAAACCAACGTGATAAGTCGGCGGTGGTCTGTATGGCTTTCTTTTCAAGAACTTATGTATCATTGTCAGCTATTATGAGATAACTGTCATCGGCAAACAGTGTTGCTTTTGATGCATGTAAATTATTGGGAAGATCATTTATGTAAATCAAAAACAATATTGGACCTAGAACTGATCCTTGAGGAACACCACAGGTAATGGTTCGGATTTTGGATATATACTTAGATGTTTGAGTGGTATCAATATTATTAGAGTGCATTATTTGTACAGCTTGTTTCCGTTCTTTTAAGTAGGACCTAAACCAATTGTTTGCAAGTCCTCTTATACCATAATAGTTTAACTTACGGAGGAGTTCCTCATGGGGTACTAAATCGAAAGTTTTGGTAAGATCTAGGAAAAGGCCTTCACAATTTTCTTTGTTGTGTAGACTCTCACGTATTTTCTCCAGGAAGTTAAATATTGCTGAATCAATTGACTTTCCTTTCATAAAACCGTGTTGTTCTTCTGCTATTAAGTTCTGTTTTTGTAGAAAGGACATCAATTTTCTGTGCATTGCACATTCCAAGATTTTTGAAAAGCATGGAAGTATCGAAATAGGTCTGTAGTTTCCTACATTTTTTCTGTCACCCTTTTTAAATATTGGTGTAACTTTCGCAATCTTTAACACGTTAGGAAATTCGCCACAGGAAATAGATTGGTTTATTAAGAACCAAAGAGGATCCAGGACGTAAGTTACGCTTTTCTTTATTAGTGCTGGAGAAATTTCGTCGAAAGCTACTGTCCACTTGCTTTTCATTTTATTTATTATGTTTAATATTTCTGAACGATTAATCGGATAAACAAACATTGTCTTGCTTGATTTATTGTGTGTATTTACTTTACTGGAAGATGGCTGTGGATTTGTAGCTGTGAAATTATGCCCAAGTTGGGTGTAATATTCATTAAAAATATTTGAAATCTCTTGGGGATTCACTACTGATTTATTATTCACGCTAAGCTCTATATTTTCTGTGATTTTGTTTTTGTTTACTAGTTCCTAATTCCTCTTGAACCAAACTCCAGAGGGCTTTTGATTTATTTTGTGAGCGTCTTATGGTGGATTCATTATGTAGTCGTTTCGCAGTTTTCAACACTTTCTTATAGATCATCTTGTATCTCATATAGTAATTTTCAGATTTATCGCACCACAAGTCTTGTTTTATGTCAAAGTGCATTTGTTTTAGTTTACTACTTGATATTTTAATGCCTTGTGTTACCCATAATTTTGGTATAACTGTGGTAGCATGCCTTAGTTTTGGTATTGCTAGATCAAGATAGTATTTGTATGTGTCAAGAAAAGTTTTCCAAGCTTTATTAACGGTATTCCGTGTGTATATTTCATACCATGTTTCTTTACTAAGTAAATAGTTGAAGTATGCGATATTTTCTTCGCTAAAGGATCTCTTATATGTATATTTTGTTTGTTTCAAATTTATTTGTGTTTGGGTAAATATACTATAACATTGCGCGAGATGATCTGAGAATCCACTATTTAGTATTTTTATTGTGCAGTTTATGAAGTCCTTATTTACAATTATTTGATCCAGGGCACTTGTTGAGCGTTGTTTTATTCTGGTTGGCACCGTAACCATAGGTTCAATATTAAACATCTGTAGAAATATTTGTAAGTCAAGATTATGTAAAGGTTTTAGAAAGTCAATATTTACGTCCCCTATTATTACAAACGGTTTTTTCAATTTCAACAAATGATCTAGAATGGTTTTCATATTGTTTATGAATATGGTTAAATCACTATCGGGGGTCCTATATATACATATAATAATCAAGTTGTAATCAACCAATTCCACAATACTTGATTCGAAATGTTTATCAGCATTTAGATTTTCAAATTTATTCAAAATATTTGTTTTCAAACCGACTTTTGTAAAGACACATGACCCATCTCTTTCCATTTTAGGTCTGCAGTAATTAGCTGTTAAATTGAAATTTGGAATATTTAGACATTTTAAATGATTTTCCTTTTGCCAGTGCTCTGTCAAGCATATTACACTTACATTATTTAAATTTTCTAATAACAGTAGTTCTAACATGTTTTTCTTATCAAAGTTAAACCCTTGTACATTTTGATGAAAAATGTGGATCACACCAGATTTCAAGTCTCTTGCTTCTACATTTGTGCAGTTTACCATAAAAAATCATCCTTGAGAGCATTGGGTAGATTTCGT
The DNA here is from genome assembly GCA_022664845.1 of Lepisma saccharinum. Classification (NCBI taxonomy): domain Eukaryota; kingdom Metazoa; phylum Arthropoda; class Insecta; order Zygentoma; family Lepismatidae; genus Lepisma; species Lepisma saccharinum. The sequence goes on from JAGDQP010007182.1 coordinate 29,563, forward strand.
TTTCTGGTTGATCTGCGATTCACGTTTCCATCAGTTACCACTGAGTCCACATCTTCACCGGGCAATTTGAATTTGGAGAACTGTCAACATCTGTCATTTGAAGATCGCTTTTCCCACTAGTACTAGGTTCGTTATGGGTTTGGCTGTTTTCAGGAGATGGTGGACATTCTAAATCTAATGATATCTGAATCGAGCTTATGTCCAGACTTGGGGAATTCTGTTCGCTGTTTGCCAGTGGTAGGATTTTAGGGGCTATTTCTTCATTTTCTAGGTCATTACCTAATACTAGTTCGACATTTCCGTTACAATCTACTGGAACAGGGAAGGGGATGGGTTCAGTACGTGAGTATATTCTGCTAATGGTGTCACACTTCTTGCTTATAAACATCTTACCTATTCTATTTAAGTGAAGTCCATGTTTTGTGTAATAACGACGTGGGATACGGGAAATATCTAGGACTTGTACATTTTCAAGATGCTTAGAAAGAGCAAACAGTTTTGAGTTTGTTGAGTGTATTTCTGTGTTAACAACTGACGAAACTTCTAAATCGAAACGGTGCGGTACTGTGGAAATAATAACTTTGGTTTTTTTGAAGATGTGGCAACACCTTTCTTAGATTACGTAACGCTTCGTGTGACTCGTTCCTTGCTACATCATTTGTCCCTGCTATTACAACAACCACATCGTTTGGAGATAGTTCTGTACCGGCACGTAAACATGATTCAGTCACTTGTTCCAGTTTCGCCCTGGTTTAATAATACCTGTCACCGAGATGTTACCAAGTTTATTCTGCAGCATACTAGAAAGTCCACGGCCATGGCTGTCTCCTAGTATGGAGATCTTTCCTTGTACATTAAACGATAATGGTTGGTGAGAGAAATGTGCCACTTTGTTTCTTTCACTTAAGAACTTAATATGAAAATCTATCAAGGTTTCCGTTCTTTCAAATTCGAAGTTCAATGACCTGAAATTGTCTCAAGTAATCAGAATGAGGGAATGATAAGACAGCGGAATTTCTTATGCGCATTTATGTGCTGCTGGATTATTGAAAAAAAAATAGAGTAAACCAAACTAATGTGTCGTATACCTCAGACCATTTGGAAAGATAAATTAACGTGCTTTTAAAAACACTTACTATGCAATTGATAGTTTTCATACGTATCTTGTTGTTACCGCCCATAACTTCATTTTATCTTATATTTTATCATACGTATCTTTAGAATATGCTCTAATAACAGAAGCTTGAACTAGTTTATCCGCAACATTGAATGTTTCTATGCTACGCTCGAAAATTTTTAAAGGACTAATTAACACCACCTATTAAGAAACAAGTATTTTATAGAAAGAATCTAAATCTCCTATTTGGAACAACTGTGCTATTACGACTCACTTATGTAAAATTAAGAACACAAATCTGAATGAACTCACACTTCTATAAAAAGTGACAGTCACAGACCCTTTTTTTTTTAGTGAAAGCGGCAACCATGAGCCCAGCTTGCCTACGTCACGCGAGGGTTTTTTACTTTATATCCAGGCATGTTAGAGTATCTCGTGGGCCTCGCATCAATTCAAAACCGCGATAGGCAAAAATAGCGAAAGCCAGAAACCGCGACAGACTAAAATCACGATGACAAAAGCGCAACGCACAAAACAGCGACCCCAAAACCGCGAGAGGCAAAAACAGCTACTCAAAATCCTCGACGCACAAAAAGAGCGACAGGCAAAAACAGCCACAGATAAATACCATGACAAACAAAAACCGCGACGGCAGAACAACGACCCAAAAATGCGCCACATAAACGCAGCGACCCAAAAACCTAACGTTGTTCGAAAAGTCAGTACATGCTATAAATATCACTAGAAAAAATTAATAAATCGCCATAGTTCTTGAAGTGATATTGGTACAGCTTTACAGTTAAAAATATAATTTAAAGTCTAGTACGTGCACTCTTTCTTTCATCAGATTAAGTGATGTTCAAGTATAATGTATTCAGAATTTACAAATTTTCAAGACATTCAACTACAAAATACTTTAATAGTTATAAAGAAAATGAAAAGAATATAATCAGAGATAATTTTGGATAGGAAAGAGTATAGAGTATTTAGGGTGACAAGAAATTTGTTGGCAAAAAAGAGTATAATAAGCATTAAAGCATTTCAGTGGTTGTTCCTGAATAAGAGTGCAAACTTCCGGAGGTGATTATTAACATCAAAGCAAGAGTAAAGCTCCCTTGAAGAAATTCAAAATTATACATAGTTTCCGAAATAGAGGCGCTCAGAATCACGGCAACATCGTCACAAATGACGTCGTAGTTCGACACATTATGACGTAAGCGGTGTCAGTTTAACAAATTACTCTGAAAGTGGTATACGAAGGTAATGTTGAATTTTTGTAACTGCTAACGTTATAGCCTATAAAGCAGGAATAATATGGAAAAGCGTTATTATATTCTGTCCTCAGAAGTTTCAAGTGTAGAATACAAACTTCAGCGTAATAGCCTATCTATCTTCTCTTCCATTTTTTTAAAATGAATATTCGAATCCGTAGCTGCTCCGACATCTCTCATTCATTGAACAATTATAGGCTACTATTTTTATTTCTTTTACCTTTTTTAGCCTACATCATAATCTAATCATCTTTCGTCATAGAGTTCATCTAGCGTTTTGTGAAAAGTTAGTAGGTGCTCCAAAAATCAGTGGAGAAAATGGCTAAAACCACAGCACTTCAAGTGATATTGGCACAGCTTTACAGTTAAAAATGCACTTCTAAGTCCAGCAGGTGTCTTCTTTCTCTCATTAGACTAGATTATGTTTAACTTTTAACTATATTTCTTTTATAATGTTTTCGGAATTTATAAATTTGCAAGGTATTCAACTATAATGTGCGTTGAAAGTTATAAAGATAAGGAAAAGAGTATAATTGGAGATATTTTCGGATAGAAAGGAGTATAGAGTATTTTAACATCTAAAAGAGTATGTCTGGTCACCCTAACTGTGGCCCTTTTTCGAAATTTCAAACGTTGACTTTTCTTACGGTCCTAAAGGCCTCAAAATCCTTGTCTTACGATCCAGTGTTTAGGTTTCGGAGGCCCGTTTAGAACAGTGTGGAAATTGAAGCACCTTGAGGTGTGTGTGTTGGGGGGAAGGGGAGTTCGTGTTTCGATACTAATTGAGACTTTTCTTAATCCCTTTGCTGTTCCATAATGGTCCTATACTCTCTGCTATTCAATTTTCGTACATTTAGTGTATGTTCTGTTTTTCGCGGCATGCATTTAATCAGAGATTACTTAGGATTTTCCCCTACATTTCCAGGTTTATTGCCATATTCATTTTAATTATGAAATCTCAAAGTCAGCAATATGTACCCACAAAACAAACTTCAAAACAACATTAAAATTAAAAACACGATTGACAAACGTTATTGTATCATCATGTAACTTTTTTTTGAATGCACTGTTTTCTTCTGAACATTGACAGTTCTGAATATAACTTGTAGAAAATATGTATAACGAAATTATATGCAAAGTACGAATAAGCCAGTCACAATATATCTTCTAAAGTAATGATTTACGGCTCCCCATTCACACGTCCTGTTTTCAAGTTTTAAAAATACCGAATAAATCCAGAACAATATTGAAATTTTGAAAAGCTAATAATATTATTAACATCTTTAAAATGACTTGAATCCGAGTTTGAAGCTTGCTTGTTTGAATCTCGTTTTTCGACATGAAATCTTCCACATAAATAATCTATTGTTTCTTAAAATATGTTCTTTGTACAAACTTCGACATGCAACACGTCCTTTAATGGAAGTACTATTACTTGCCCTTTTAAATTTACTTGATTTGTTGAAAGTCGTAACAATGCAATCTTACGACCTCTTTATCTCTTTATGACTTCAAATTGTCTAATAGCCATTGATAATACTGCATTAATTTCCAACTTAATGAACAACGTAATCTAAGTCTTGGCTGTTCAAAGAAGTTGAACCTGTTACCGCCCGAAGATACTGACAAGTCACAATATTGTATCATCATACTGCTATAAAAATTTTGTACTACCTTCTGAGTTCAGACTCTACATGTATTTCAGTAATTTGAATATTATGATTATTTCAATTTATTTTATTTTCGGAGTGATTTGCTACCGTTCAGCAAGCTATTAACAAGTGCCCCCCCCCCCTTTGAAAACACAAAGACTATGAGGTTCCGGGGAAGTGTCTAAGAGGTGTCTGGGAATTTCTCCACCTTCAGTTACCACACTGGTCTACAGAAAATCCCGTTGAACGGTTTCATGTACCTTATGAGTTATAACGTACCTTTTTCAAAATTTAAGGAGATTGTACTGGCCGAAACCCTCGGTATGACGTGTAAGATAAAATAATTCTCAAGCCAACTATCGAGTCACAACAGATGGGGGGGGGGTATAGGTTAGCAACATTGACAACTGGATAACTTGGGGACGGACAAAAGTACACTATTTTCCTATTATGTCGAATAACGTTTCTGCCAAGTCTGATGCGAGTAGGCTACATGCAACAACATAGGAGCAATTTGAGAAATTATTGTTTAAAATGGCTGGCGGCATTGGCAGCTGGAGTGCTTGGCGACAGGAATACCCACAGTATTTTTATTATGTCGAATAATGTTTATGCTAAGTTTGGTGCTGCTACGTCTAACATTGTGGAAATAATTAGAAAAAAAAATATAGAAAATAGATTGACAACGATAACAACTGCGGTGCTTGGGGACGGTAACATAAACAGTATTTTCCTACTGTATTGAATAATGTTTATGCCAGTTTTGATGCAGATTAGTAATGGAAATATTTTGAGCAACTGCATTTTAAATGCTGACCGACTGTACCATTCAAAACAGTTTCGGCAGCTCAGCTCTAAGCAAAACATTTCCAATGACATCTCAACAATCTCTCCACACATTGTGGTTTCTGAGACTAACTTTTTTATATACGGACGGACGGATGAAGCAAGCAGGTTATAGGGTCCCTTTTTGTTAGTTACACTATCAAGGGAGCTAAAAAGGTTTAGGATTAAATAACATCATATGGCAATAAAATACCTCAAATTGATTGTCAAATCGCTAACAAATAAACTCAGTGCCGAAATTGATCCTGACATGATTTTATCTTTGCTCGCATCAAGAACAATGGTTAATTATTGAAACTCATCCAGGAAACATGTGGAGTGTAGTTTTATAGTACCCGTATAGGATTTTTACACAAACATAGATATTTTCATTGAGGCTTTACGCAATAGAATCAGGAAGCTTGAATGAATTGAAAAATGGAAATTAAAGCTGCTTTGAAGGTTCATTAAAAAGAAGTTTAAGTATTCCCTGCTCCAGCTCTTTTTCGAAGCAATTAACGCTGGTACGGTACCAAACTTGGCATAATTATTATTCAACGTTATAAAAAATACTGTAGATGTCCCCATCCCCGAGCACCCCGCTGTCAGTGTTGTCAAATAGTGTCCAAAATATCTTATGATCCACATGGTGTAGTGACGTAGTTGTGATGTCGTTGGAGTAGTTTCGGCTTGACTAGCTCAGTCACCTGGACATCATGAAGGCGCCGCAATTGTCATTGTTCCCAACCATTTTAAAAATTCAATATTCACTTTTCAATTTATTTCCATATCGTTGTACTTATCCGTACCAAACGTCGCATAAACTATTCGACACAATTGAAATGTACTATAGGGTTTTCCGTCCTTAAGCACTTTAGTTATGAGCGTTGCTGACCTGTTTTATAAAAAATGAATGTTTGTGTGCCTGAAATGCTATCAAGAGACTGGAGCCTTGGCCATTGTTAGTAGAATCGCAGCGCTAACTTGTTTTATTCTGTGACAGACTAAACCGGGACGCGTGACCTCCATGAAGCTGCAGTCGCAAGAACTATACAAACGACAGAAAGTAGTGCAATCGTTTGTGCCACAAAAAGTTTCGTTTGTGCTCAATTCGTCGCAAAATTATGCGACACTACATTTTGGGGGAGCAGCTTCAAGCTTAAATTTGCCGAAAATATGAATTTCGAAACGAAGTTTATGCTTCTTTTGTGCCGGATTGTGCCATAGAAAGTTTCCCTTGTGCTCAATTCGTCACAAATATATGAGATATTTAATTTCTTTGGAGTGGGGACAAGCTTCACACTCGAAATTTAAAAAAAAAATCAATCTTGAAACTGAATTAGCAATGTAAATTTCAAAATGAAATTTGGGCCAATCGATTGTGCAGTGGAAATATTTATTTGTCCTCAATTCGTCACAAGGGTATGCGACATTTCTTTCATGCTCGAAATATTTAAATTTTGAAGCTGAATGGGTATCAATCGTTTGAGCTGAACAGTGGAACATAAAGTTTCGTTTTTGCTCAATTCTCCGCAAACATTTCTGGCATTCAATTTTTAGGTGGCCAACTTCAAAGTCAAATTCACTGAATATACAAATTTCGAAAAGCAATTCATGACAATTGTTTGTACATCGTTTCTTCTTACCATTGCAACAAAAATTTCCGTTTGTACTCAAATCGTCGCAAAATTATGCGACACTCAATTCTGGCGTTAGCGTCACCATTAAATTGGTCGAAAATATAAATTTCGCAACTGAATCCATGTCAATCCTTTGCGCTTCACTTGTGCTGAATTATGCCACAAAAAATTAGTTTAGGCTCAGTTTGTCGCAAAATTATAAGACAGTTAATATGGGAGGTAGGAGCTTCACGCTCAAATTCGTCTAAATTGTTATTTTTCAAAATAACATTTACGCCAATCGTTTCTGCTTCGTTTGTGCCTAGGAAATCTTAATTTGTGTTCAGTTCGTTAAAACTTAGGCAGCTTTACGTTTGTTTATCGTAGATTTTGTGCGTCGCGAATTTTTGGCCGTTGTTTTGTGCCTCACTGTTCAATCTTCGTGGTTTGCATGTCGTTGTTTTTGCCTGTCGCGGTCTTTGCGCGTCACGGTCTTGGGTCACTGATTTGTCTGTCGCGGTTTTTGTTGCTGCGTTTATGCAGCGTGGTTTTCGGGTCGCTGCTCAGTCGTGGTTTTCATCTGTCGTTCTTGTCGTACGAAGCGGTTTTTGCGCGTCGCTATTTTTGTCTCGCGGGTTTTGCGCGTCACAGTTTTGGGTCATTGATTTGTCTGTTGCGGTTTCTGTCGCTGCGTTTACGCGGCGTGGTTTATTGGTCGCTACTCTGCCGTCGTTTTTTTCGTACCAAGCGGTTTTTTGCGTCGAAATTTTTGCTTGTCGAGGTTTTCCCCTTCGCTCTTTTTGGCATCTTAGCTCTTTCCCTGTCGCGGTTTTTGGTTCACTGTTTTATCTGTCGCGCTTTGTGTATGTAGCTGTGTTTGGCTGTCGCTGTGTTGTGAATTTTTGTGCGTCGCGATTTTTGCGCGTCACGGTTTTGGGTCACTGATTTGTCTGTCGCGGTTTTTGTCGCTGTGTTTACGCGTCATGGTTTATGGATCGCTTCTCTGTCGTCGCGGTTTTTCGTTTGTGGCTCTTTTCGTACGAAGCAGTTTTTGCGCGTCGCGGTTTTTTCTGTCACTGTTTTGTGCGTCGCTGTTTTTGTACATCGCTCTTTTCACTTGTCGCTGTTTTTGTGCGTCGGTGTTTTATCCGTCGCGGGATTTGTAGTCGCACTTTTTACGTCGCTGTTTCGTCGTACAACCGATTGAAGGACGGGTTTTTACTCTAATTATATTGCATTTTAAATTTGAACAGCTTTCTCTAAGCATTAATGCCGACCGGGTAGCCGTGCGGTCTAAGGCGTCAGGCTAGCGACTCGAAGGTCCCGGCAGGGGCATGAGTGTCTTTTAACTCGAACGCGACGGATAATCGTGACGTTCGATATCTATATCGTAATGTTCCTTTTAGTTTTGATTTGGTAGAGTCAAAGATATACGGGATTGGTTTTTAGCCCTCAACCCTTTATTTACATACAAGAACAAAGTTAACAAAATTACCGTCCCGAAGAACACAGTTTTACAGTTATCTGAGTATAAATGATTAAAGATGTCTTATTTAATAGTGATCAGTTAGAGGTTATGGAAAAATAGGATGACACCAGTTCCTTAGCAAGCTGCGTGTCGGGAAGTTGTACCAGTTCCTTGGCGAACTGCGTACAGGAGAATATTAAGGTAAGAATACACACCAGTTCCTTGGCGAACTACCTGTGCAGGATAGTACCAGTTCCTTAGCGAACTACGTACTAGGATGTTCCAGTTTCTTAGCAAACTGCGAACGGTTGAAGGAGAGGAGCTGACCACCCGGGGGAAACGAGTGATGGCTCTTGCTCTGTGCAGTTCCTTTTTAAAGGTGAATGTAGGGGTGGTTCCTCTTGTTTCTCCTACTTGACTCCAGCTCCCTCTGTCTTCCGTTATTTGCTCCATCTGGTGTTGGTTTGAGGAGTTGACTGTCGTCTGCTCCAATGTGTATGTATTATTTGTTTACTTGCATAACCACATGTTTGTTCTATAAACATGTGTGTTATTGTTTATCCAATGTCCACGTGTTCGCTATACACGCTGGTCATTACGATATCATCTACTTTGTAAAACCTTTGTATAATCACTGCCACGTCCCATATCATGTAATATGATCAAGAGACGCAATAAATATCAGTGATTAGCCATCTAAGCTACACTCTGTCTTTTAAACTTGAATAATGTCTTATAGTCTGCGTTATTTATATCCTGCCGCATTTTGAATAATATTATGTTATGTACAACATTCATATATGTAGCCATTCAACTCGCAGATGTTGCTCTTGCAAAGGTGATCCTGATATTAAGCATACTCAACGTTGTTTGAGTGTAAACTTAGCATTGGAGTATAAACTTGCGTTTTATTCATACCTAACTAGAGTATGAGCAAAAACTTGGTGTGAGTTTATACTCGATGAGGAGTATAAACTTACGTTTTTTATTCCTATCACTTTGAGTATATACTTCAGATTTCTTGAGCATGAGCTTATACTCACTTTTATTCATACAGTACGCACATTTTTTTCCCAAACTATTAACATGTGCCCTTCTGTCCTGTAATAAATTTTCGAATTGCGTGCCTACATTTTTTTTCTTAAACTCACATTAGAATTTCAGTTTTAAAGGTTATAGTACCTGGTATAAGAGGAATTTGGTAACGTATAGTTTCACCAAGGAAGCAGTGGCATAAACGTATGACAATACATTCAGGGTATTAGGATACATTTTTAGTAGTGGAGTTCTAGGAGAGAGAGAAAAAAAAACATCTTTCATAGTTCTAAAGTTTACGTAGCTCCTTTTTTTTCTCGGCTTTTCATTCTAAATTAAAAACAAAAATAATGGACTAGGACCACAAAATATATTGTGACGTTTCTCACATTTGCTCAAATGTAAATAAGTCACTTTTGTATGTATCCTACCATACATTTAATTTGCTGCGCGGATGGATTATAAATGAAAAAAAAAAAAAAAAAAAAAAAACAGGAACTATATTTATATGTGACCAAATACTATATACAAGAATTGTCAAATACGCCAAATTGTTCCTGCGCGCACGAATCTAAGTCAGAACTATATTTTTCTGGCGGAAGAATGTGTGATGAGGTAACTGTATATAGGCAGGTCCCGAGCAGATCTAAATCAGATCTTCTTGGGCTACGGCGCGAACCACATCGAGCTCTCTTGCTTGATGTTCCTTTCTTCGGACAGTAGTCCGCTAATAAACTTATTATCATTAAATGCTCTTATGCTTTATTGGCTTCGCTTTATAACCTCACTCTTTGGAATTAGTGTTTCTCAACCTATTCCTTGCTTCGGCCTGTCTTCACTACGGCAGGCGGGAGTTCCTACCCATTCTCTTAGCGTTGAGCAGTCTATTACTAAGGCAAGTCTTCGTGAAACTTAGACTTCTACCCGTCTTCACTGAAGCAGGTAGTGGTTCTCTGCTTCGGCCAGTCTTCACTAAGGCAGATCAACGTCACCTTCGGCTTCTGCCCGTCTTCACTGAGGCAGGCAGTGGTTCGCAATCTTTCCTAGACGTCGTCCAGTCTTCGCTAAGGCAGTAAGTCGTCATTCTTGGCTTTAACCCGTCTTTACTGAGGCAGGCAGTGGTTCTCAGCCTCTCCTTTGTTGTCGGTCAGTCTTTTACCTTAGCAGTGGCATATGCTGGAGCTTGTACTGGGCTTCGGTAGTTCCAAAAATCAGCGTATTTTGATAACCACTGAGGCAAAAAGCATCAAACAAAATCCCGACTTCAGCCAGTCTTCACTAAGGCAGGAGGGAGCTATTGAACCAGTCCTCGACCATACTTGGGTGTCGTCTAGTCTTCACTAAGGCAGGGAGGAGTACTCATTACCTCTTTTCTTTCTCCCTCTTATACTAATCAGATTATTGCCTTTCAGCACCGCATATGGTTAATCCCGCACCCGTAGCCGAGGGTGATATACTCTCCTGGGGTCATATTGACTGTATATAGTGGATAGAGAAGGACTGTTCCCCTTTAGAATCCGTTTCATAAAAGGTTTTTCTGGTCCTTTATATAATTAGCGCCCAGTTTAGAGACTCAAAAACCGAGCTGATTTTCAGTGTAAAGAGAAAAACTGTCGTATAATGGAGAGTGACGAAGAAAAGGATGTAAGTCCAGAGAGACTGTCCAACCCAGGAGAACAGGATGAAGACAATCCACAGAGAAGTAGTAGCTGAATCAGGAAGAGAAAGGAGGACAAGATGACCGAATCGAAGGAACAAGGCGCAGCTAGTACCGAAACAGAACCAGAGAAAGGAGAAGCGGGTAATCTCGCTTTGTTGCTGCAAATGATGGAGCAAAATTTCAGTAGCATGAAACAAGATTTCAGTGTTCAAAACCAGAAACTCAGTAGTAACATGAATGAAAATTTCAATAGCTTGAAACAAGATTTCAGTGCTCAAGACCAGAAACTCAGTAACACGAATGAAAATTTCAATAGCCTGAAGCAAGATTTCATTAATTTGGATGGGAAAATTTCAAATCTGAAACCAGATCTAGACCAGAAATTTTAAGATCAGGAACAAAAATTCAGTGAATTAAAAACTAATATCGAAGCAAAGGTGGATAATTTCCGACAAGAATTTCATATCGGCTTTAACAAACTGAAATTCCGAACAGATGTTATGGAAGAAAAATTGGAGAAAACCAACGAGAGATTGATAACTATAGAGAATGATAGAGAAGAGTCTAAGGAAAGACTGTTGAACATGACCACAAATATAGGGAGATCCAGCGAGAGATTGACAGCAGTAGAAACTGAAATAGTAATCATAAAAACTATCATAGAGACCAATAAAAAGTAGAAAAAATAGCAATGGTAAACATCAAAATGGAATTAAAGAAGAAAGTGGAGGAAGAAATAAGAAACAAAGTCAAACGATTATCATATCAACCCTCAGAGAACATTTCATTAACAAGGGAAATGCCAACTCGTGGAATAGGTGATTGTGAGGAAACTATTCTTAAAACCTTCTATCATACAGAAGAAGAAGAAGAAAGTGTAGTTGAAGTACCAAAGAAAAACAGACGTTTAAATTTCGTGAAGAATTTGGTACAGGACTTAGGGAAAAGGAAACCAGTTCGAGATATTAGAACTGAAGATTATAGTCATGTACCAAGGTGGAAGGGTAACGTCCAGGAGTCAAGCTCAACCAAATAGGAACTTACGCATTATTTTAAAACTATAGGAATGTCAGAAGAAGATTATAAGTATATCCTCGGAAGAGCTATAAAGACAAGTGCCGAAGGATGGTTCTATTTATTAAAGGGGCAAATTAATAACCAGGGTTAGGATTTTTAGGGGAAATTTTCATAGGGAAGGGAAAAGGTGCTAAAATAATACAAAAAAGGGGCAAAGAGTTCTGGTATATTTATTTGAAAATTACAGAATACGTTATTAGTATAAACCTAGAGCATACATGGTCTAGGATATAAATTATATGTAGAGAGAGAATTGTATTTATTACGTTCCATACCAGTATCATTCGTCAGAGGAAGGGATAAAAATAAGTTGTTGTACCTCACAATATTAAACATCTCTAAATTTTTTAAATTGCTACTTTAAAAAGTTTATTTCTATCTGGAGATAAGACTGAATTTATTGAGTTTGAAAAACCTGTGAGGATGCGCGGCTGCTGGAATTGTTCCCAGGGTCTTCAGATTGCTAAGTCACCTTATAGGGTGGAATTCCCGCTGTGCAAAAGCTGCACACACATCAATGTTAAATTCCTTTGAATTATGGAGCTTCGAAGAACATTGTTCCAAGGCATTTCGTAGTAGAGGCTGTCGGGATTGTTTGAAGAGTCTTGTTCTTTTGATCCTTCAAGATGGAAATATGTTGTATACGATCTGGACGGTGTTCTTCATTTAACGTGATTCCTTGAAACGCAAACATTGCATCGTATAACAAACAGTTCCATCAGTTTCGATTAAATCCTGCTTCAATTCCTGAGTCAGGACGAGAAATCGAGATTTGGACACGTTCGGCATGACGTCATCTTGCAGTAAACTTGTTAAGCAACAAATTTACATTCACTTACAGGAGACAACTGATTCCAGTGAAATTACTTGTGAAAAAAGAGAATGCAATGAACATATATTGTAGAACACCCACACGATATCTGTGCACTCCGCTCACGGCTGACTCAAATTCGTTACAACCAATTGTTTTACAAATATATCAAGTAGACCCAACTTACTTTTGACAAGTGTCAGCGAGTAAAATTCTTTATTGTTACAGGTGTAATTTGCAGTTTGCCTTCAATCCTGTGTTCACTATCATGATACGTAATACAAATTGCAATCCGAATGAAATTTAGAAGTAAATTAAATGATAAAGTGTGCTGTGGAAAATATTAAAAAGTAGCAGTAAAAGGGGAGAAAAAGAAATTTTAGGCAGAGTGAAGCTAAACAGGGATAATGGGGGGGGGGGGGGGGGGGAAAAGTGCTAGAAAATTGCCTCCATTTTGAACTGGAGGCAACATTTCACAGACTGGTATCTTTCAGAGACCTCTAATTTGACATACAAGAAAAAGGTGCGCACCTAAAAATCCTAACTTTGTTAATAACTATCAAGACTTCTGCTATAAATTTATCTAAAAATATGCAAATAAAAGAAGTTAAGAGGACAACACTGAAATCTGTAGACGGAAAGGACATAAAAATTAATGGACAAACCTATGTCAATGTACAATTAACAGAAGATCAGGAAAAGGTGGACATGTTAGTCATTGAGAATATTCCTTGTGATATTGTTCTCGGTTACAACTTCTTAAATAAGTTTCAAAATATTAAAATTGATTACCAAAATCACCAGACAATCTTGACGGGCTCATTAGGGAAAATCCAATAGTCGACAGCCAACTATTATAAGTAACACTGAGCAGAATTCAGAAGATGATCAGAAAACTCTAGCTAGGTACCTTGAACAAAATTCCACTGATCAACAAGAGATCGCATTATCAAGCCAATGGTAATAAGATTGAAGTTGAATCAGAAAGCTGTGCAGATAGTACATCAGTGAATGCATCATTAGCAGTGAGAAAAAAAATTCATAAAGTACCATTAGATGCTGTAGGAAGACCATTAAATATCTTAGAATGAAAGAACGCATGGGTTGACCATTTAGTATCCACCGTCGAGAAGCACAATGAGGAAGAAATGAAGAAAATCGAGCAAAGGCCAGAAAAGAAGAAAACGTGTAAAATGAAAAGGGATGAACTTGCACTAACATCATGCAGTCATGTAGATAACCTTATATTTTCTGTCCTGGATATTAGAGTCAGCGGCGGAGATGCAGTTCCATCTCACCCCTTGAGAAGACATCAAAGATATTCCCGACTGCGAAGAACTTTGTTGCCCTGAACTCACCTACCAGTGAGTTTTTAAGTGTTTTGTACCAGAGAAGTGATTGTTAAATGAATTAAATATATAAGTAATGTGCATACTCGTTCAGCAAGGTAATAAAAAGAACTATATATGTGTTGGTTAGAAAGTCTAAATGACAACGATGTAGAAGCAATATTATGTAAATAATTTGCTATGGGTAACCAGACAACAACAAACTAATGATAATTCGAGAATAAGACTGTGAGTCAAAATGTAATATAAACTTGTCATGTACAAAGTTAAATTTCAAATAAACACCACAACAGACAAATCAGTGACCCAAAACCGTGACGCCAAAAAACCGCGACAGGCAAAAACAGCGACATACACAAACCGCGGCAGACAAATCAGTGACACAAATACCGCGACAGGAAAAAAGCTGCGACCATGAAAAAGAACGACGACAGAAACCGTGACGCTCAAAAACAGCTTTAGATAAAAAAAAACGCGACGCAGAAAACAGCGACCCAAAAACTACAACAGCCAAGAACAACAACATGCAAACCACGATGACGGAATAGTGACGCACAAAGCAACGGCCCAAAAGACACGACGCACCAAATCTACGACAAACAAAACCGTGACAAATAAACGTAAAGCTGCCTACATCAAAGGAACTTAATGTTGTATATATTTTCAACAAACTGAACATTAATGAATATTTCCTAGGCACAAACAAAGCAGAAACGATTGGCGTAAATGTAGTTTTGTATTTAACATTTTAGATGAATTTGAGCGTGAAAACCCCGCGTGGCGAGGGAGGGGGAGCAACATAAGGGTCATCTGCCGACGACATATAAATAAGTGAAAATGAGCTAATGG
>JAGDQP010007182.1:45880-68627 GCA_022664845.1 Lepisma saccharinum
ATATATATATATATATATAATATAATAATAAATCACAGCCATATTCAATCCACTAGTGGATGAGGCCTCTCCCCGAAGAGAGGAGTTGGTCTACTGCTCCCACGCTGACCAGACGGGTTGGGAGAGGAGAACCGAAGCTCACACTGTGATCGCCACTGTCTTTTATTCACAGTAACTCCCCAGTTGTCCTCACGATGCTGGGTCAACACCGAAATTTTTGAGCCCCCACCGGGAATCGAACCCGGGACCGCTCGCACTGAAGTCGAGCGCTATATAAAAGACTAAAAATTTTAATAAACTCTTACAAGTTTCTCAATTTTCTCTCAGGGAAGGGCATATGTGACGTTCAGTAAGTAACGTTCTCTCAATATAAGTAAGTCACTTTTGTATGTTTCTACCATATGCACCGCCCCTGAATTAATTTATATAAATTTTGTCTTTTAAAACTATAAAGGAGAATATACCGTGCGGAACGTTGTACAAATCGTGCGCACCGTGGAACGATAAAATTCTTTTAAGCAGTAATACATGTGTGTGTATGTAGATAACGTTTAAATCTATTTATTGCGCGGATGGATACAAATGAAAAGAATAAAAGAAGCAGGGGCTATATTTATATGTAACCATAAAGAAATTATTAAATATCAAATACTATGTAAAACAATTGTCAAATATGCCAAATCGTTCCTGCGCGCACGAATCTAAGTCAGAACTATATTTTTCTGGAGGAAGAATGTGTGATGAGGTAACTGTATATAAGTTGGTCCCGAGCAGATCTAAATCAGATCTTCTTGGGCTACGGTCCGAACCACATCGAGCTCTCTTGCTTTATGTTCCTTTCTTCGGACAGCAGTCCGCTAATAAACCTTTTGTCTTTAAATGCTCTTATGCTTTGTTGGCTTCGCTTTATAACCTCATTCATCAATACTACTCTTTGAAATTAGTGTTTCTCAACCTATTCCTTGCTTCGGCCCGTTTTCACTAAAGCAGGCGGGAGTTCCTACTCGTACTCGTAGCGTTGAGCAGGCTATTACTAAGGCAGGTCTTCGTGACCCTTGGACTTCTACCCGTCTTCACTGAGGCAGGTAGTGGTTCTCAACCTATTCCCTACTTCGGCCAGTCTTCACTAAGTTAGGCAGGAATACTCTACCCATAACCTAACGTTGACCAGTCTTTACTAAGGCAGGTCAACGTCACCTTCGGCTTCTGCCCGTCTTCACTGAGGCAGGCAGTGCTTCGCAACCTTTCCTAGACGTCGGCCGGTCTTCACTAAGGCAGAAAATCGTCACTCTTGGCTCTAATCCGTCTTCACTGAGGCAGGAAGGGGTCATGAACGAAATACCTAGCCCCTGCCTGTCTTCACTGAGGCAGGCAGTGGTTTCCAACCTCTCCTTTGGTGTCGGCCAATCTTTTATCTTGGGCAGGCAAACACCATCCCTAGCTTGAGCCAGTTTTCTCTGAGGTAGGAGGAAGCGACAAACAAAATCCCGACTTCAGCCAGTCTTCACTAACGCAGGAGGGAGTTATTGAACCAGTCCTCGACCATCCTTGGGTGTCTTCCAGTCGTGACCAAGGCAAGAAGACACTACTCTTGGCTCCAAACAGTCTTCACTAAGGCAATGAAGAGTACTCATTACCTATTTTCTTTCTTTCTCTTATACTAACCAGATTATTGCCTTTCAGTGCCGCATATGGTTAATCCCGCGCCCGTAGCCGAGGTAAAATTAGTATAAGGGTGATATACTCTCCTGGGATCATATTGATAGAGTAGAACCCGTTTCATAATAGGTCTCCCTGGTCCTTTACAATATCCAGGAGATTGTATTTGACTTGATGCCTAGTTGAAAACAATGCCGCATGACTAGATCAGTCAAATTTTCATACATTTCAACTTGTAGATTTGAAAATGGCAATATAATAAGTTATTTGAAGGCATTTGTAGCTTATTTACCTGTTAGTTGATATTTCGGGAAGTCGAAGAATTTTGAGCATTGGAGTTCGTATGTTCACTAAGTTATTACGTGTCAAAATTAGTTTCCGTAACAGATCAATGTAGTTGTAAGTTTATCATTAAAACATCTACACAAGATACAATTAACACACACACACACATGAGAAATCAATAATCGTTATCATAGGCTAGCTCGTATAATAATAATGTAATTTTCTTTCAATAATAAAACATTACTTTCACGATTCACTGTTAATCGTGTAAACTTACTTTCTTCATAATTGTTTTCTTAAAAGATACCTCCGTCAATTACATTGTTATAAAATTAACATAATAATAGAACTCATTGAATTCCAAAACTTAATAATCTAAGTAGACTAATTTAAATTTATCTTGATTAATTTTTCCTTGTTTCTTTCTTCTTTTCGTTCTTTCTCTGTTTCCTATCCTGGCTTTGACTGTCTTGGTTCTTGACCAACAAGCGCTATATATATAATCATATCTCTTTTCATTTAAGTGATTTTAGTTATTGGCTTTTTCCACAATCAAATTAAAGTACTCAAAGCCAATAATAAAAACACACAAGCAAATACACAACCAACACCATTACCCTTCGTTGTGCAAAAATAAAAATATAAGTTCACTAGTTAGTTTTTTTTTATTTACACTAACATATGTGTAAATCTAAGGTGCTTCAAGTAACTGGCAAAAAAAAAAAAAAAAAACTTTGGTAAACATTATTTTATATGGGTCAGTCTAGTAACAGTTGACTTCGGCCCGTCACGTTCTAAAAAGACACCCAAGCCCTTGTCGGGACTCGAACCCGGGACCTTCGAGTAATTGGCCTAACGCCTTAGACCGCACGACTACCCGGCTGGCGCGATTCAAGTAACAGAATGGCCTTGTAATAAAGGCAGGAAAGTTACTAAAGAGGAAAAAACACACAGAAGAAATGGCGAAGAAAGTACAGATGGACGGAGGTAACAAGCAGTCGGTAAGAGGCTTCCTAAAGGAATAAAGAAGGTAAAGAAACAGCGGGGGAATGATAATACTTGATTAATCTTCCTGAACTTACCTCACACTTGCCGGAACAACCTCCAAAGTTGGAAAACAGTATCACTACTGCACCAGAAACCTTAAACCTAAATACTCCCAGCCAGTTCTCAACCTTTCTCCCTGCATACTTACAGCCACCGAACTCAAAGAGTCCTTTCCTACGGCCTTTTATTGTTTGCTTCCCGCCATATCGAACAAGCTAACCTACACAATAATTTCCTTTTATTTGCCCGTAACATCCGGTATAACTATCACTGGTCCACTCATCCTGATATATATGATCACTTAAAACACCGAAACATTCTAGCCTTCACAATTTCCTTCTACCGTCCAGCAAAGGTCCCACCCCTTCTTCCAAATCATCCTCTAACTGTACATTTCTTCCTATGCAAACAGATTGCTACCCCTGACTTGATTGACATGCTCCAATATCATCACAACCTCCCCACTGCTGAATGTTCGATCAGAGCTCACCATTATTATCTGCTCGGCTGACAAGGGTCCACCACGGTAGTTATGAACAACTCTATCTATCCGAAGGCCTTATAAACTTTCTGATTCTATTGTTTACAGCTCGCTCAAGAAGGACCCTACCCAATCCTTTCTTAATGAAAACCGAACCTACTTCCAAGCGCACTTATCCCACGAAGGGCTGTCGCAATCCACTATCTCTACTTTGTTCTACTAATCCCAGAACTCCGAAATTCTATCATTGCCCAAAATCTACAATCTGGTAATCCTGTCATACGCATCGTTTCTACAATTGGCCCTTCTACCTTCACCCCAAACCTGGCAAGTGCAATAAACCCCGCTGCAGAACTTATCCCATTTTCGATCTCAGTGACTTTCGAGCATCCTGTCGTTCACAAAACATACTCTTTCCAACACTCCGGTAGTTGCATTTCATCCTATGTTATCTACCTCTTACGCTGTAACCTATGTGCCGCTTTGTACGTTGGAAAAACTCAGATATCTCGGAGGATCCACACCAACAACCATTGCTACTTCTCTAAATCAAAAGTGCCCCACCTCCCCATACCAGAACAACCTTTCACATCACGACCATACCTTTGACGAAACCTTCCGTGTCTGTATCCTGAAAATTCTTAATCCAGATTCATCTGCCAGAGCTAGGAAGAGATAGTAGCAGACGAACATCTCTATCTTCTCCGCCAACCATGAACCCAGCCTTACCTGCATGTAACGGGGATGCGGCGTTGGACCAACACTTCGTACAGCCTCTCAAGCATCAAGAACCGGCGTACGACCAACACCCCAGGGCAAAAATCTGTGTTGGTCGAACGCCGTGTTGGTCCAACGCCGGTACTTCGAAGTGTTGGTCCAACGCAGTGTTGGTTCTACGCAGGTGCCCAAAAAAATAATTTAAGATCATATTTTTTATTATCTTTTTAGGTTTTATATATCTGGGGCGTTGTCAATTTTATTGTTGGTCCAATGCCGTGTTGGTTCAACGCCGTATTGGTCAAACGCCGTGTTGGTTCAATGCCGTGTTGGTCAAACGCCGTGTTGGTTCAACGCCGTGTTGGTCTAACGCAGTTCAACCAACACGGCGTTTGACAAACACTAATAACCGGTATATGACCAATGACCTTACCAGCAGAGACATACTGGTAGAAACTAAATATTTTGCATAATGTGAAATGTAGCATTCTTGTAGAAACATTATTGAATTTTGTAAATTTCCAATGTATTCTTTTGTAACGCACCGTCTTAAAGGCCAACAAGAACGTAACGAAGGGGGTGGAATGTTAAAAAAAAAATCTTTGAGTAATGCCAATGAGCGTCAGATTAATCGCAAAACTAACAGAATTAATGATCCGATGCTACTTGCATGTGCCAGTGATTGAGACTGGGGCTACACCCTCCTTCCTAAAGTCAGTTAAAAAGGACTTCACAGTACAGAGACCCTTACAGAGATGCCCTTACAGAGACTTACAGTACTGGTAAAATGTATTTTTTAACAAATAATGTTAAATTTGCAGTTATTGTAGAAAAATGTATGATTTTTAAAAAAAATCTGGAATGTTATTTTGACAACAAAGGAGCACAAAGTGTTGTTAGTAGCACAAAAAGTTAGTCGAGCGTCACAAATATTCCAACTGGGGTAGGCGGAATGCCAATGAGCTTCAAAATAATCGGAAAGTCACAGAATTAACGCTCCGATGTTAATTGCATGAGCCAGTGTCTGTTTTGTTGGCTATAGAACCTTTGAAAGAAACAATTAAAAGAACTTCACGGTAAATATATTCAGCAGGGATATATTCACAGAACCTAATTTTTTGTACAATTAATGTAAATTTAGCATTTCTGTAGGTCCAAATCTTACGTCGGGCCGGACATTTTTTAGTTTTGTAACACTCTCTGTGCCCATTCTAAATCGGATACAGTTGTGAAAAATTCAGAATTTGTTTAAAAGAAACTCAAAATTCACTTTACTTTTGAGAAAGAAAAAATAGCTTTTCACGCTATGGTCTTGCTGAGGACATTTACCGTGTCGTTTCTTAAGTGATTCTTGGAAAGGGGCTGCAGCCCTAGACAGATACTGACTTATGCAAGTAGCATAGATAGCATCGGAGCATTTATTCTGTACTATTTGCAATTAATTTGACGCTCATTGGCATTCTAAAAAAATATTGATTGTTTATAACGCTTCCCTTTGTTATTCCTCTTTTCCATCGTTTAGGAGGTGCGTTGCCAAAATAACGTTACAGATTTAAAACATTCATATTTTTTTCACTCTAATGCCAAATTTCATATTATTTGTGTAAAAAAATAACTTCTGTCAATATGTCTCTGGTAATTGCATTTATCATGGAGTTCTCTTTAAGTGACTTTAGAAGGGGACTTTAGCTCCTATACCAGTCGCTGGTATTACCACCCAAGAAAATGGCGAAGCACCCTCCTAGAAAGGTCCTGTAGGTTATGAAAATTTAGTTATTATTCTTCTCCAGAGCATGTAAATTGGATGCATGCTGTGACATCGCATTAGGTGCGAGAATTTTAAGATAACATTTTATAAAACATGTATTACCATATTACATTTGAACATTAATTTGTATATTTTCTTACCTACCTCCTTTCATACAGAATGTTTGTGTATTATTTTTAAACATTCCAATTGTCCAACATCCCTGCTCTTGTCTCCCCTCTCTATATAAATTACTTCTTTTTTATATCCCTATCTTAGCCTCTGTCCCCTACCCTGTGTATTATAAGAATTATAAATATCGTAACTATTGGTGAATAAAAGTACAGAAAGACGAGTTGCAAATATAAATAACGTAGTTCGTCTTCAGTATCGGACATCTTCCCGTCATCCAGTTTGAATAGAGAATTTCATGTTATCCGTCACAAATATATACGCATAAAATACATCCTGAGCATTGGATTACACTGGAAGTGGATAAACGAGTTTAAATATTTGCTCTAGAGTCTACCTATCGACACTAAGTAGTCACTCCATTATTACGTAGAGCTCGATGGTAAGCGCGTAATTTGAGTTCACGTTTTAGCTATTCACAAAGTATTTTTCAAATGGTCTTTGGGATTTAGATGTTCCTTTGTCAGATTGTGTGTTGTTATAAACAGAGTAACATGGAGTTTTGTTTCGTCATAAGCGTTTGTCTTTCCCAATCGGGAATACTTAAAAGGGATTCTATTATCGTCTAATGTCATGTCGATTTAAGTCTTTATCTTGTTGCTTAACGTCAATACTTCTATCATGAACATATTGATTGAAATCATTTCTATTTACAAAACGGATACCTGCTCTGACATGCAGACTTCCAGGGAAACTTCTCCCTCATTCCCCTGTTAATTCGCACAATGCGTTTCCGTACGTTTGCTGTATCTGACTTCTGTGAATTCTAGTATACTTTACAAACTTAGGTAAATCGTAGAATTTGCGTTGAATTTTTCAGTTACCACAGAGTTTGTGTATCACTTCCAAGAATTATTCCTGTGCTCCAGTATCCATTTTGTCACAAAGTGTCACGATGTGTTCACATTTATTATTGTTTTCTTGTATTTTTAGTGCCATGGGTTAGCGGAGGTTATGTAAGGTCAGGTTCGCATAAACAGATAGAAATGTATTTTCAAAGGAAGAAACGAGTGTGTAAAGATACATAACTGAACTGACCTTACCTAACCTACCCTAACCCATGGTAACTAATCTAGGATAATCTACGAAAAATGCAAGAAAGCAATTATTAATAATACATATGAAGAGATAGAAATATATTTTGAAAGAAAAAATCTCGCACACGCCGAGATTTGAATCCGAGTCCTTTCACTCAACAAGCCGACGCCTTATACAATTACCCACGATCGCAGCTTGCAATTGGAGATTTCAAAGTTATATACATGTGTTAAGTAAAAATGCTACGAAATGTCATTTGCGCGTGCAGTGCTGTAGTTCCAGATTTTTTACAGGGTATACGCTAAGTTTATGAATCTTTAAATATAGATCATGTTTCTATTAAATATAGGGAAGGAATAAGTTAATTTCTACAAAAACAAGAGAGAACACAAAATACTTTAATTATATTCTAGTGAGACAATAACAACGAAATTATATGCATAATTTGTTGCATTGAGGGAAAAAGAAACAAGATGTTGCGACTTTTGCACAACTACAAAGCATCTATATCAGTTAAAATTCAGTTACAATTCTTTATGTTGAATTGTCGACTCTGAAGGCAAGGGATACAAGTGAGATTAACGAATATAAAACAAAGTATTTCAACCAAAGACCTTTTTTAGGGCCACTTCAATTTACGGGTTCTACCACTCCACCAGATCTTAACTCAGTTCATGAATATCCTGGCCTTTCTTCTCCTGAACCCTCTGCTATGTCTTCCACTGCAGAATCTCCACAAAAGATGGACATAGAAGGTTTCGCCAGACTATCCATGCTATACTTCCTCGGTTCAGACTACAAACATGTTTGATGCCCTTTGTCAAGATCCTAAAAAGCAAGGAGAAAAACAGAAGATCGTTCCCAACGAGCACCTCTTCCTACCTTCACGAAACCACCTGCTATTTTCATCTATGGAATTACAAATAGATATCAGTTCAGTAAAACACTAACTGCAACTTGTCAGATTCGCCCGGTAGTCAAGCAGACCGCTGAATTTATTATATTCCAAGCACAATCTAAAGCTGATTTTGACAAACTACAGACATATGGTCTACAACAACAGATCCAATTTGCCTTAGAAGCTCATAAGCAAGATCGCCCACTTAAGGTGGTGCTACGCAAATTATCAATAGACATTATTCCTGCTGATATTTATGAAGACCTAGTCACTCAGGGACTTTCCGTCTCACAAGTTACTCAACTTCACGGAAGAGACAAGACGACAAAAGGCAAAATTTAGTATCCATTATTTTTGGTTACGCTCCAAAAGGCTGACAATGTTAAAGCCATCTTTCAACTGAAACATGTTCTTCACTATATTGTGAATGTTAAACCATATAAAGGCCCAGATATTCTACAATGCTACAGATGCCAGCGTTTTGGGTACGCCCAAAATTCATGTTTCAATGTACCACGATGTGTCAAATGTGGCGACACCCATTTAACTTCATAATGTGACAAGACATCTAAAGAAACACCTGCTTGCTGCACTAATTGTGGCGGTGCCAACCCCGCAAGCCACCGGGGCTGTAAAGTCCTTCAATCTGTAATTTCCCGACGCAAAATTGAACCTTGTGTCAAGACTTCCAGCACTGCAGCTGTCAAGACATCCACTTCTCTACCTAAATCTGATGCCACTGCTGGTGATTCCCTGAATGAACTGTTTTCTTTATTTCAAGATTTTTCTATAAGTGACTTACTTTCCAAGATTTGTCAAGCTCTCATCCGATTTCGTTCCACAGCCAACTTTTCTGATAGGATTTCTATTGTCATCGACAACCTGCAACAAATTTTTACTGCTTGCAAATGTTAATCCTGATGTAAAGCAGATTAAATTCCCATTGTTTTTACAAAAGAGGATTGTATTTATACAGATTCCATCAACTGCCTTGGGCTTATCTCACGTCATTCAAGTTTCATCATCAATGGAAGACAACCATCTCTCTTTCTTCTCCTCCTTTTTCCTCTCTCAGTCCTATCCTCCTTTCTTCTTTTCAAAATTTCCTATAAATTTTCTTTAATTACCTATGCACAGGGAAGCGACAGTTGCACCCTGGACAGTCACATACGCAACTCATTAGGTCAACGCATCACAACCTATGGAAGGCCGAAACTTCTAACCATCAAAATTTTAGTCATGAAAAGGTTAGTTAGTGAAAAGATATACTGATCCACCTCCTGAATTTATACCCTTCCCCTCTTCTCAACATTTTTTCCCGATCAAATGAACGAATGTCTCATTTCAGAAATTGTCATAACGTCACACTTGGCTACTTGTAGGGGGAAAACACGATTTAATCGAGTGTGCAAAAAGAAAACACCATACCTGAGTTACCTAACCTCCACGTGCGCTTAGTCACTAATTTGATTACATTTCCTAATAAAAGAGAAAAGTTATTTTTCGTGAAGAAAAAGTATAAATAAAACCAAACCATGATTCGATCCCGAATTCTTCGCATTAGCTTTCCGACACTCTACCAATACGCCAAATGATCAACTGGATAAAACCAGCTCCTTGGCAGTCTTGTTTGTCATTATATGCAAGTAGCTAAGTGTGAAGTCAGGGCAATTTCGGTCAATACTGAAATGAGACATTCGTTCAAGATGTGGAACCAAAAGTATTTGACCGTAGTAATCTCGCCGGCGTATCTCGCTGACAGTATCCAGTTTAATGGCAGATTTAACAGCTGCTTTGTTATGGCCTGCGTAGCTAAGTGGTCAGCGTGTGAGACTCAGATTAACAAGGTTCTGGGTTCGATTCCCAGTCTGGATTTCAAAATATTTTCTCCAAGGAGTTCAGCGCTGTAAACTACGTTCGAGATTGCTTCTGAAAGAGATTTATCCCATAAAGGAAGAAACACACAAGACCGAGAGAGGAGGAAGGGGAGAACGACGCACACTGTGTTATCCTTAAGCGTTAAAATTTCATTTATTTCCATGTCTTTCGCTATTTTCCTTTTCCTCTTTCCTTCTTTTCTCCTCTTCCTTCGCTCTTTCCCCGTCTTCTTCCATCTCTCTCTCTGTCTGTGTGTGTGTGTGTAAGAACAAAAAAGAATGCGATCTCTGTCTATTTATCTCGTGGTTCTCTACATGGTGCAGTGGACTCAATCTTTCTTGCTCCAAGTGGAGGAATATCCTGGCAAGCCATCTTCTGGAGCATATTTGTACTGTCATGTTGGTTGTCTAACTATGAGGCGTACAGTGCAACAATTCTCCTGGAGGAAAATGCTACTATTTTTTTTATAATTCCAACCTCCACTTACTTTTGTAAGGAACTGTACAAGAGGTGCTGGGGAGAGTTTGCGTTTTTGAGGTGGTTGGAGAATGGAATCTTTGCAATAGAAGTCGAAGAAATATACACAGAAGATTTTGGATAATTGTAAATCGCATTATAAGATAGCAATGGGATACTTCAACGCAGAATAAGAAGCTAGGCGAAGCAGTTACACGAAAGTCGAATAGCTTGGATTTGGAAAAAGAAACAACAAAGACCGAAGAGAATTAAAAGAGACTAATGAAGTTTTTAGAAACCAATAAACGATTCATTTTGAGTACAAGTTTTAAGAAGAAAACTCAAGTGAATTGAACAAGGGAAAGCTCGATGGAGCTTAAAACAAAATAGATTATATTCTATCAAATAACAGGAAAATTGTTCAAGATGTGTATGTTCAGAACAGTTTCGAAATCTCGAGTGATCGTAGGATAGTGAGATGAGAGTTCGCAATAAACACAAGATTAGAGAAGAAGATTATCAAGGAAAAGCCATAATTTTAGATTTAAAAAGAAAACAAAGAAATAGCAGACAGAAATCCGAGATAGAACTAACCAAAATAATCAGCACCTGGGAGAAGATAGAAGATTAAGAAGATATCAATTGCAAATGTAACGTACTGACTGGGATAATAAGGGAGACAGCTAAAGAAATAGCAGGCATGAAAACGGAGAGTAAAATCTAGGACGTTTTGTGAAGAAAAACTAGAAATAAAAAAGGGGGAAAATACTCTAATGAGAAATGAATGCATATAAATAAATAAAATCTCAAGGAAGAATGTACGAAAATATAAATAAAACGCAATATTGTTGGTAAATAAACCACTGAAAACGGATTTCGAAAAAAAAAATCAAACAACACTTCTTGAGCTGGGGAAAAACAAATACTGGCTGTTGAGGGACCTCATGATACGGTAACCAGAAATTATAAAAATATTTTTAAAAATCGAAAGAGAATTTAACTACTCCCATGCAGAATTAGGAGTCGAAAAGAGAGCCGAAAATGATGCGGAGAGTCCAGACCTAATGAAATAATATATTACTGTATAAATATTTACAACTAGATTGAAAGTGACTGAAGAGGGCGGAAACAGCAGAGGGGTTTGTGTTATGTGAACATCCCAGCATTAGTATTATAATAATTTCCAGGAATCAGACCAGCAGCTCACACTGTTAAAAATTTTGGAAATGTTCCTTGATATATCCGCTAATGTTTCTGATAGATGTCAGTGCTTAAGGTTATCGCCAAGAATCCTGAAAAAGCACCGAATCATTTATTTTACGTTTTGAAATGTCTCAGAGTTCAGTTCCAGTGTGATTTGCTTACATGCGCAAAAAGATGAAACGTTTTCTTAAATATACGTACAATGCTCATCAAGTGTTAGTTGCCTCATTTTTGATGGCTTATTTTCGCACATATGGGAAATATTCTAAGTGAATAGGTATTGAGATTCCTATTGACAAAGAGGAAAGAGATTAAAACGTGGCGTAAGTCGTGGAAGTAATCTAGTTTATGTTTTTGCTGCCTGAGCAACGCATTTCTGACACTACTGTTTTCATACGTGATCCAGTCTGTAAGACGTCGGGCTTTTAATTGATTTCAAATCTCGCTTCGCTTTTTTCCCGCCAGCATGCAGTAACTGAACGATATATATATATATATATATATATTTATTTATTAATCAAGTTACTGGAAATTTCGAGGCAGCCAAGTTGCCTAGTTTTTTCAGGAATATTTCGGAATTTATTTATTTATTTTTTTGCTGTGCATTTATTTTCGATGTATATCTCAACCTACATATCAAATTCGGAAGAGTGGATATTGCGCTCGAATTAAGCGTAATATTCCATCTTTCGAAAGCGGAAAGTGAGACCAGAATTACAGCGAATTTTCATAGGAGCTAAGATTAAACATTTCTGCTCGAACAAATATGTGATTCTATGGTGGTTCTTTTCGATGGAAGTGTAATCTCTTCGGATGAATTTCCACCCGTAGTCTATGGCAAATTTTCATTGTTTTGAGATGAAATTTAAAATCTTTAAAAATAAAAAAAAACTATACAATAAAATGTTGAAAATGCAAAACAGAAACAAAAGGAGCATTTATTCACCAGTAGTAAGGGAAATGATTAATGTTCTTATTAAAGAAGAGATAATAAGTTAAACTCGGCGTTCATTAAGCCCAGGCCAATGATTCAACGCTCTGGAACCTACGATAGCCGGGCAACTGCATGATAACGCCTTCGAAACGACCGTCAGGCACTTAAGAAGAACGTTCAAAAATGTTTATTGTAATATCTTCCTCCTTACGTCTTGTGGTATATTGTTGTCATTGAGAATATTTGAAGCGGTTAGAGGATAAAGGTGTCATGTTACATTTTTCCTTCCATCTTCTTCCACAAACAAACTCGTTTGTCTGTGTAACATATCTCTTCCTTCATGAATCTCTTTATTCAGACAAGGAATAACTTAAATTGGCTGTTGTGGAGCAAGAATAACACTCATCCACCACCAGAACTCATTCTTTCGAAAACTGTAACATGACATCTTTATCCTCTAACCGCTTCATTTATCAGGTCTTCTGTTGTCATTTAAAAACGAATAACTTCACACTTCGAGATAAAGAAGTGGCTGATAACAAACTTAACTAGTATCCCTGCTGCATAATGCTGATAAATCTTTCAATTTTGAAGAATAAATGACATCAGTTAAGCATCATATTTGAATCTAAAATCATCAAATTTGAATCATTTTGTATCCAAAGTGATAGTGTTTAATTACAAAACACTATTGTCCATGGAAATTCAATATTTTTTTTTTCTATGAAAATACTTTCTTGTCGAAGAAAGAGTTAAAATTTCACTGTTTAATGTGTGCCTCCATTCGTTTGAAGAATCTTTCAGAGGTAAACGTAACACAAATGCAGGTGTACAAACTAAAAAGTATGCAGATGGAGGATGACATGAAAATACTTTAATAGAATGAATAAAGTCAATTAGCAAAACAGATTATGGTTGTCTTCTTTTCTGTAAAATAGTTGCTACAAATATGTAATCTTCGAGGACTAATTTAAAATGAAACAGAAATAAACTGAGGTTGATTCACATACACCACATCTATTTATTGACTTGAATTAAAACCCGGAAAATAAAGTGGGAATATTTTTCTATGCGAGTAGTTGTTAGGATTGAAACTATTTCTAACTACTCATTGGCATATAAGACAATCGAATCTGCTTAGTCGTAGTTCACGACGCACATAACTTTTTTCCTTATCGTGCGAATTTTGATATGAAAAGTTTCAAATAAAAGGGGGGGGGGGGGGGGGCAACTGCCCCCTAAATGACGGGCTTGGTGGTTCCTTCATTTATGACATCAGTAGCATCTTGTAATATATGTATATACGAGGGTTGGGGATTAAGTCATGCTAACACATTAATATTTCGACAATCGAAGAATGTATAAAAATGTGTTATATACAAATGAAAAGTAACCTTAATGGATATTTTGTTGGTAGGAATCGTGAAAGAAAATCCAAGGAAGCCTGTAACATACACATGTAATAATGCACATGTTAAAAAAACTCGTCTCATTATGATAAACCCTCAAAATAATCTCCCGCACTGTCTACAGCACGCTGTCATCAATGTTACAAATACTTGTCTGGTTATGATAAACCTTCATAATAATTTCCCGCATTGTCCACATCACACTGCCAGTGATGTAGAAGACGTCGAATGTCAACGGCAGCACCATCGTTGATATGCCTGAAGCGGGTGATATGTTGGCGCACAGCATTATCAATGTCCAGGTGGTTCGCAAATCGTCTACCACGCAATTATATCTTCACCTTGGAGATGGGGTCAAAATCACACAGTGACAAATCCGGTGAATACGCTGGGTGCTCTGACTCTTCTCATCTCCGTCGGCGCAGTTGATCCAGTACTCAAGCTGCGTTATGTGGCTTTGCATTATCGTGCAGTATGATTGAATTTTGCAGTAGACTGGACGGTTCTCTCTAATGGCATGTAGTAGGTGTCGCTGCAGAAAGTCTTTGTAATACGCTGATGTGACTGTGGTTCCATGAGGAACGAAGTGACAAACCAGTATTCACCTTGTGTAATATGCTACAATCACATCAATCGTGTGGGTGAGGGATTCTCCCGAAACTTCTGCCAACGTGGTTACCCTGGATGTCTCCACTTTGAGGACTGTGATTTGAACTCAGGTTCATACGGTCTGGACCAGAATGCATCAATAACGGTGATCCTGGAAAAAATTGGTTGCCGTCATTCTCATAGTGCTGTATGTGATCGGAACAACTCATATCGTGTCTACGTTTGAATCTCCGTGAGGGCATGTGGAACCTATTTCGACGGAACTTTACGTAGATTCAGATCATGCTTCAAAATTTTATGAATGGTATGCTTCTCAATCCCAGTCTCCGTCTCTAATTCAGGCAGCGTCCGTCGTTTCTCGTTCTCCGACAGATATTCTAACACGGCACGTGACACATCGGTCCGCCTTGACCATTTCATGTGTCTGGTTGCTTGGCGTTCTCGCTAAAAAGCTACTACCCATCTTGCGACAATTCGATATGTCAGAGCATTATTCCCTAACGCTTCTACCAATTCTAGGTGACACGCGCATTTTTCTTCCGGAGAACGGCCACATGGATGTGCGATCGCTGTTCCACTCTGGTCACTTCCATTATTAGTGCAGGATCCTCAGAGGGGGCGACCGTTGCACAATGGTGTATAGAGAGTTTGACTTCAGATCATGTTTTATTGATGCCTAAGTATGAATTTTACCTAGGGCAACCCGCAAAACTTCTGTTATTAAACAGTGTTCCAAATATATAGTTCCGAATATCCGTTGTTTATTTATTGACTGATAATACCTTACAATCTGTATTGATTTCTTTCTTCGGTGGAGGTTAATTTTTTTGACCAAAATATATTTATAATTTATCGTTGTATATATCGTATGAGCTCCTGCGTAGCTTCAGTGCGAGCGGTCCCGGGTTCGATTCCCGATGAGGGCTTAAAATTTCGGTGTTGACCCATCATCGTGAGGACAATTGAGGAGCTGCAGTGAGAGTTTCGGCTCTCCTCTCCCAACCCGTCTGGTCAGCGTGGGAGCAGTAGACTAACTCCTCCCTTCGGGGAGAGGCCTCATCCACTAGTGGGTTGAATATGGCTGTGATTTATTATATCGTATATTCGTTGCATATATTCGTAATTTATTTTTGTCCTGGAAGAGCGAAAGATTAGGGCGAAAATAAAACGTCCTTATTGGGAGATATACATCGTACGATCAATAATTTAATTTATTTTTCCAACAGACCTCGCGGGCCGCAAGAAAAGGTTTGGAACCCCAGAATTAGAAGAAACCTATATGTAGTTGCTTGTTTACAAGAGAATTCATTATGCATTTATACAACACTTTTGAAATATGCATACAACATAAAATATATTTTACACTCTCTGTATCTGTATATATTTTCACAGTATGGCGCGAGCCTTGGAGCCCGGACCATGAGGGAGCAATGTCCAGTGTTTTTATATTAATGCACAATGTACTAGTGAGCAGCGGTGAATGAATTGGTGGAGAGCTCACTTCTGGCGCTAGGGGTCGTCGGATCGATCCCTGCTCATGCCATGTAGGCTTTGTGGTGGACAAACACCGTGTGCGTGGGTTTTCTCAGGGTTCTCCCGTTTCCTGCCACTTTCTTAATTCTACCAGTTCATCTCATCATCATCTATCCAGCTAGGGTCAAAGTTGCCTAAAGCCCTTAAAAATTAAATTAAAATTCAAGAACAAGGCACTAGTAAACCCAAACATACGTATCTGCCATTGAATAGAAGCAGGTTAATTCTAGGGAATTTGAGCTAAAGATAATTGATTTTTGCGTATGGTAATTATGATAAAATATATATATCTTCCTTGAATAATACCGTAATTAGAAATTAACGTATTGTATATACGGGATGAGAGCACATTTCGGTAAGAATTTATCGTTTTTATTATATAGTAAAGATGTTTTCGAAGTTGTATTCTCTCTATTAACTTAAATTCTTCCTATAATTCAAAATATTTATTTTGTTCCCTGGATGTTTATTAGTATTCTAATATAATCCATACTAAATAACTAGAGTCCATATCCTTATGTTTTTCAGGGTGAAGATATAGGTAGTATAGCAATGTTGCAGTAAATGCATAAATAATCCCATCATTTGTCCCGTACGGTAAGTCTGTAGAAAACCAAAGCTATAGTAAATTGCGATGAATGTGTGAAAGTTTATCTCCAATCCTGCTGATTACATTGATTATCTGCAGCGTAAAGCATTAAATCACTTGCTGTGTGAGAAAAACAAACGACATTTAAAAAAAAAGCATGACAAAGAACAGAAAAAACATGAAAAAATCTTCACAGAAAAAACGTTTTTTACAACACTAAGTTGGCTACTTCCATTGTGCATTGCTAAGCCGACACAAGCTACGTCATTACATTTCGAGGTATGACGTGATTTGTGTCGATGCTACACTAACTTTGAACGCCTGTAACTCCATCTATGCCGGAGACAGTATTTTTTAAAAATTAATTTTTCTCTTGTTTTGATGTGAGGAATCAATTACCTCTCGAAGTTTGACCCCTACTTTGCAACCGCCCTGTATATTATCTAGAAGAAGTTATAAAAAGATGCTTCGAAAGCGATGAAACATCACTTAAAATGATATTAAAACAGCTGCAAAAAAAAAACTGTGAAGAACATGAATACGTGAATAAAACAACAGAGATGGTAATTGGAACATATCGAACCATACAAACATAAAGATTGGAAGTGAAAAGTAGGACAGTTATTTGCCAAGTATTATAAGCGATGATGTGAAATGTGAGAAAGAGCTCAAGGAGAGAATAGCGATAGCCTAACAAAGAGAATCTCTTCTGCGGATCTCTGAACGAAGAGCTACGGAAAAGATTAATTAAGATGTATTGTGTTGTATGGAGCGGAAATGTAGACATGGAGAAGAATAGAGAAAATAATCTAGATACAGAAGACGCCAAATGAGGAAGTGTTTAGCACAATAGGCGAGATACGAATAATACTGGAGATCATCAAAAAGAGAAAAATAATTAGGACATTGGCTGCGCAAACATTTTATACTGAGAAATGAAATTGCATCTATGGTATATTCTAGTAAAACATTATTTTGGCTTGCCACATTGAAGAAAATTAACCAAATCCAGTATAGTGGCGAAGGGAAAGAAAAAATAGAACAAGAAAATGAGTGAACAAGAAAATCAAATAGCAGACAGTATAATAAAGCTTCTAGAACAACATCCGCTAGGAGCAGATCTTTCTGTTGAAGTTTCTCTTGATATCGAACAACAAGATGCAGTTTCAACGGATGACGAACGTAACATCGATACGTCAATTTCATCCGTATTAGTTAATCAGTCCGCTTGTGACATTATTTCATTCAAGAAATCGGAACCAATGTTGTCTTTGAGTGATGATGAAAGTTATTCACCACGTACGTCGTCGGCTTTAATTTATGCACCAAGTCCGGAGAAAAAATCGAAAGAATATATCGACACAGATTATAAAGAAAAGCAGTAAAATACAGGCTCAACGAAGGTGGGCGGAAGAGATTATCATTATCCACAGTTCGTTCAAAGTTTCGGTTAGTTACGTCCCAACAGCAATTGCATAAATGGAGAGCACAGTTACAAAATAGGAAAACAAACTCAGTAGAATGCAAGAAGAAAACATATGAAAATTTGTTTGCGCGGTTTGTGAAGACGAGAAAGAACAAGCAAAGCGTGTGTGATGAAGATCTAAAAATATGGGCGATGGAATTTGCACACAAAGAAGAAGTATCTAATTTTGCAGCATCGAAAGCCTGGATCTATAATTTCAAGAGACATTATAGAATTAAAAGCAGATAAATAACCAAATTCTTCCGGCAATGGAAATCACTTTGCCGGCGACTATCGGAATTATTAACAGTTCGTGAAGATTTACATTTTGTAGTTTTTCAGAGAAACAATATTTTAAACTTACAATCCTTTATTCATTATCAGTTTAGTTCCCCACGATTCCGCGACATGATCAAATATTCGTGGTTTGCTACAGGCTATACATCGCAGGGACCTCCAGATTTCGCCACACCTCAACAGTTCTGCTTGACGAAGGAAACCACAACGTTGTTTCGTTCAAATATCGTTGTGCGTGGTGCAAGACTCATTTGTGCTTTCATCACTTCATGGAGTGCAATCACTCCTATCATACGTTCTTAGCATAATCTCGTCGTGTGCCTATGTTCTACTACTTGCTTACGACGGTGCATTGTTCAGCGCAAACTCTTTACCATCCTTTGTGCAAGGAGGGTTACGCAACGATATTTGGTCTGTAAGTAACACCATTCCATGTCTCTTCTGAACCTTGCATTAGCATCCCTATCTATTTATATATATATATATATATATATATATATATATGTATATATTGGGTGCTATGCACATAGCAAAGCAAAAGTAAAGCATCGGAGATCTTGAAAATAGCAAACGTGCCTTTGCCAACATCTCTAAACATTTATCATTTCGACATTAGGGACTTGCAATTTAGCCCGGCATCGTCACAAAGGACATCGTCTCCACAAATGGTGACGTAGCTCCAATGCCTTTATGCTTCAGAGATTTTTCATTGTCACGGAATTCATATGGTTTAATAGGGCAAATATAGAAATCCCCTCACAAGCAGCATTATCCAATTATACAATTTGCTGCAATATGTGTATTGGGTACAGTTTCGATTATCAGTGGCTAAAGCAACACGACCTGTGTTGTTACTTCTGGATATATGACGTCATTTGTGACGATGCCGCCCGAACTTTGCACGCCAATAGCACCGAAACTACGCATTATTTCGTAACCTTCAGAAAGCCTTTTTTATTGTTTTGATGAAAGGAAACACTTTCCGAATTTGCGCCTTAATTTCATTCAGAGATACCGTATGCGTCTATGTGCCTTTCGAGGGAACAATCTTGCCGACGCCTTTTGCCCCAAACCTGCCTCCCGGCAGAACACCAAACATCATCATCAGGATAATTGACAGACCTTATTGTGAGACTATGGTTATATTTTCCTAGGACAATAAGTGCACACTACAATTTTATAGCGTCGCAAGAATTCCTGTGCATGGGAAAATTCGTTGGATTGCTGCTGTAGTAATTGATTCAATGTCCATTATTTTCTTTCTTTCATTATTGGTTGTATATTCCTCTTTGCATTCTGTATGTAATTTATGTGATCATGAGCTGACATGCAGCAGAGCTAACTCTGGGCAAGGAACAAACAAACATAGCTTGAAAAAGACAATAAACGATTTCTTCCTACTATTTTCAAGAAGCTGATTTATCTACATTCATTTTTCTGGTTGGAAACAAATGCTGTATACATGATAATTGCGTAATCCCTACCTTTCCATACACAAAATGCTATAAAGGTTCATGGTTGGCGCTTTGCATTTGAACACTGATCCGAATATACACGGCATCGCAACTTGCGTATTTCCGTCAGTGTAGCCAACTTCGTTTATGAGGTACCAAGAAACAGAGGTAATGTTTGTTAATTTTTTTATTTATTTTTACTTTGTATCCGCAGCTAATATTTTGTGTGTAAGGTTAATTTGGCATCAACTTCACGTGGGAAAAAATGGGGGTAGGTTTCGGTATGACCTTCCGTGATACTGCCTTGTAAGAGTCAATATTAGGCTCGAAATATACAAGAAGTCTCTCTAATTACTGTGGGTGTGTGTTCTTATATGGAACAAATAAGCTGTAAGTAAATTCCTTCCTTTTATTGTAAATTTACCTTAAATTGCTTTTGCCGCTTTTATTTGTGTTAGTGATATATTTAACGTGGTAAAAAGGTAGAAACAAAGGCACATTATATAATACCAAAACAGGCACACGAAATTCACACACAAAATAGAAAAGCAGCAATGTTTCGCAAAAGCGTTTTCACATAGTAAGAGAGGAAATGGACAGAGCGGACTCGTACGACACTTGTGCTAAGGAGACGCCATGTTGCCAACTGATGGTGGGTGACAGTATGGCCAGGTTATGGAGGCGAGAAAATGACTAGATGGGTCGGAGGAAACACCAAATAGAAGTGCGGAGATTGCTAGCAGTAGGTAAGGGGATTCCTAAAGGAATTAGAGAGTAATGAATCAGAGGGGAGGGTGAAAATAATATAATAATAATAATAAAGTGGAAAAAGAGGAGAATAAGGAAACAATATAGAAAAATAGAATAAAAATGCAATTAGAGACGGAACGAAGAAAAGAATGGAAAAAGAAGAAACTTCGCTGTAGGGAGTTACATGCGATTGAGGCCAGATTGAGGCGAAAAGGATAGAGATGTAGATCTTTTCCCATCTCTTTCTAATTGTGGCAGGTGAGTCAGGGTTCAGAATTTTGAGGATTCTGACTTGAAAGGTTTCGTCAAAGGTGCAGGCGTAATAAGAAGTGTATTCAGGTATGGAGAGGTGTGGAAGTTGTGATCTGGAGGAGTAGCGATAGTTGTTGATGCGGATTCTTAGAGGTATTTGGGTTTCGCCTACGTAAAGGCAGAGCATAAGTTACAGAGTGGGAGATAAATAAGGTTGGAATATATGCAACTGCCGGAGTGTTGGAAAGAGTACGTCTTGTAAGTGACAGAATGTTCGAAGATCAGACGAGGATCAAAAATCGGACGGGTTCTGCAGCGGGGTCTATTGCACTTGCCAGGTTTATGGGGAGGGGACGGAATTTGTCCAGTTTTGATGGGAATCGTGTCTGCGGTAGACTAGTTTGGGGAACGACGGAAAAAAACTTCCAGTTTCAGGCGATGTAGTATGGGGTGTGCCAGTTTGAGGAGTTTTGAATTGCCTGAGTGAGACATTTGGGAACGTAGGGAGCTTTGTGGGTGTAACGTCACTTACGTTTGCTCCATAAAAATTCAATGTTTTCGCCTCCCATGAATTGCATTATATAGAATCACCCTTTTGACAATTCATAGAATTATATTTTATATGTAACGCTATGGATTCGAAAATTAATGTTATCCGCGATAAATTGAAACAACAATCAGAACTTTCAATATCTGTATGTATAACAAAATCTGATAAGACAGAGTTAAAGATTGAAAATTACTGAATTGCGCAAATGGGTGACTTCGGACGTATGACGTCGCGAATCGAAAGTTCCCGAAGCACCCAGACTGAGAGTATATAAACAGGTCCCAGGTATTTCTGAATCAGATCTCCCTGGGCTAGGGCCCAGATCACATCAAGCTCTCTTGCTTTGGACAGCAGTCCACCAATAAATCATTACTATCTTCAACTTCTTGTAGTATTCTTTAATAGGCTTATGCATTACCTTTGCTTCATCGGCATTTGCTTTATTCATTTTTATTACCATTCTTTCTTATTACCTCATTCTCCAACTCGAGAACGCCTTCAGCTAGGCGGGTCGGAATTCCCATTTATCTTGTCCGGTGGTTTTCACGCCTTCAGCCAGGCGGGCATTGGTTCACAAACTTTCTTAATTTCGGAACACCTTCAGCCAGGCGGGCCGAGACTATTACCCATCCTAAAGGCAACTGAACGCCTTCAGCCAGGCGGGTAGTTGTTTTCCTTGCTTCTTCACGCCTTCAGCTACGTGAGAAGAAGTCCTCAACCTTCCTTGGTATATTGCATTACCTTCAGCCAGGCAAGCGGGAGCCTTCAGCCCATCGTAATAACGGTTGCACGCCTTCAGCCAGGCGGACAGTTGTTCACCTTGCTTTTGTATGCCTTCAGCTAGGCAGCCAAGAGAACTTATCGTCCTTGGTATATTGTGTTGCCTTCAGCCAGGCATGCATATACTACTCATACTAGCTCTTTTCATAGCTTCTTTGCTTCCGTATGTCTTCATGTACTATTACTAATAAAGTATTGCTTTTCAGCATTTAAGATAGCGTTCGGTGATCCCACACCCATTAGCCGTGCCAGGTAATAGGTATATATCTGGTGTAGTAAAAAGTAATCCATTATTTTGCCAATAGATGGCTTCAGTGATCTGTATCTCGCGTTGTATAAGTCCGATCGGGTTCAACGAGATGGCGTTCAAACGATGAGATAGCGTACTACAAACACTGTTCAGATAGTTGTGATGAGTTGACTCAGTGTTGTGTGAGCGCGCGTCAAAATGGACACTAGCAAAGAGAAAATACGCTATATTTTACAGTTTTTCTTCGATAAAGGCGAAAACGCAAGCCAGGCGG
>JAGDQP010007183.1:0-42054 GCA_022664845.1 Lepisma saccharinum
CTAGGATGTGATCAAGGAGGGGATAACCTATAGTTGTGTCACTTTATCCATTGAAGTCCATTTTATAAAGAGCATACCTAGACGTCAAGGGGTGGCCATAGCCCCCCCCCCCCTGGATCCTCGCCTGTATATATATATATATATATATAAGGTGAAATATAAAAACAAACAGGGTTAAAATTGAACCGAGAAGAGCTACCGCTTAGGCAGTACTCTGCCATTATTGATAAAAAGCTACTACTTGCTATATTTAGCACAAAAAGTGGCAACACTCTAAACAAAAAGAATAGCTATTATAAAAAATAAACAAGACTTCTCTATATATGACTTACATGACGCAAGCTGTTGTGTCATCTGGCAATTCTACAAACTAATCTCGGGCATATTCCTAGCCAAACGACTCAGAAATGACCAGGAAGGGAAACACAAAAAGAGACCTACTAATGCTCATATTATAATAAATCTCAAAAACACATTCCGAAAAAGCACACTGCTGTGGTTTACGCTGCTTCTTACTACACGCACTCAAACGTAACAAGTGCATAGAAAATAACAAGGCAAAAGCTAGATATTCCCAATGACAGACTCAATAATTTTAAGAATTCCAATTTGTGTACTGTTCCTCTTGTATTAATAAATAACGTACTTAAAGATATATAATTTCCCTTTATCTTACCATTTTAATAAAAAAAAATATTTTCGGAACGGCACCGGGTAGACAAGCAATTTCGCGACATACTAGTGTGTCAGTGAACGCGCTTTGAGAACCACTGTTATGATAAATCTAGTGAATATTGGACAGGGATCGCACAGAGTATCGCGGCAATCCAATTGTAATACTATGCAGGCGTAACGCAGAATTTTTTTGAGTGGTACTAATATGGAAGGAAAAGACATCTAAACTTCTTTACAGAAGAGCAATGCCCGACATAGAAGCGCACTATAAGTAAAAATTAAAAAAAAAATCGTCAATTTTTCTCTCATTTTAGATTTTTTGTATGAGGTTGCGCCAAATTAATTACTATAAGAGACAATTACAATTCACTAACCCACATTGCATAGCGCGTTACAAGTAGTTGTTTTAGCTATAAATTTAGATCCGAACTCTTACAAAAAGTCAAAATTGAAAAATATTGTATTTTCCATTATTTTGCAGTGTGTTTTTATATTGGTTTAACTTGTATTTTTTGAAAAGTTTTATACGTTTTATTGCTTTTATATTCTCAAACTGAAGGGGGCAATTGCCCTTCTAGCCCCCTAAATGACGCCTCTGGACTCAGTGGATTTATATTTTCATATGTGGCAATTAGTAGACAGAAAAAATTGTTGTCTTACCATCAGATTCTGAACTAAGGTCTGAAACTTGGTAGGCAGGTAGGTAGGCATTACGGACTACGGTTAAGACACATTTGCTCTGCGCTGATATATCTGAAGTTCAGATTGATTGAATACAAGTTGTTGAAAACACAACAGCAGCCACCATTATCTCAACATCATTGTATCCCCCTACTCTTGATTTATTCCTAAGTTCTAGAAGCTCATATTTTACTCCAATGCATTACTCACCAGCAAAACTCCACAATGTAGTCGAAATCTTTCGTTTAAAATTAATTTCTTTTAAAACTAAAATTCATATAACGAATCTGAAATAATTTCTGCCAAAAGAAATATTGCCCTTCGTGAAAGTGAATTTGAAAATTTCTTACGAAGAGAAATACTATGCATTGAAGTGCCAAATGAATTGACACGTCTACCTAGTAAGATTGAAGTCCTCCTTTTGCCTTGATGACTGTGCGGGTCGCCTCGGCATGGAGTTTGTCAGCTGTCAACAGAACTACTGAAATAATGAACTACTATGCCTACTGAATGGCAAGTAACTAAGAGCTTTGGTTGGAGAGTAGTGCATCCTAAGAACGAATAGACTATTAGATTCCACATTTTCTCAGAGAAGTGATAATGGATTACAGTCCGAACACTTTCTAAGTGCTCA
Organism: Lepisma saccharinum; assembly: GCA_022664845.1. Classification (NCBI taxonomy): domain Eukaryota; kingdom Metazoa; phylum Arthropoda; class Insecta; order Zygentoma; family Lepismatidae; genus Lepisma; species Lepisma saccharinum. Next base: position 1,991 of record JAGDQP010007183.1, read on the forward strand.
AGTGTTCTCAAGTGCTTTTAAATTAATTATAATTACGCTTTCGTGTTGTAAGAGAGCAAGATAAGTGCATCTGAACCGAGAACTTCCTGTTTCTGTGGGACAGACAGAAAAAGACTTTTCCCGTGATTGTCGGAATTTTCATTTATTTCTCGCAGTAACCGATATCAACAACTATACTTTTTTTTGGAAATTCCGCTACAAACAATCTCATTAGATTAGTGCTTCAATTATACTTGTCATTAATCTAATTACATTTAAAACAATAGCAACTCAAATTAGAGCTCACTTTTTAGACATTTGAAAAAGTTCTTTGATATATCCCGTAATGTTTAAGAGAAATGTCAGTATTTGGAGTTGTTGGCGGTAATCCTTGAAAAGCACCGAGTAATTCCTTTTACCTTATTGGAAGGACTGTTCTCAGTTTCGGTATGATTTGCGCACGCGCAGAAAGATTAAAAGTCCTTGTTATCGTAACAACAAGTCTAATCCTGGTCAAGTATTTGACGAAACTCTGTACACAGCCCCTACTCGCTTGGCTTGGACATTGATTTTTTTTATATGGGCCAGTGTAGTAACTTTGGACTTCGGCCCGTCAAGATTGGCCTTGAGCTGTTAAAATCCACACCCATGCCCTTGCCGGGACTCGAACCCGGGACCTTCGAGCCGATGGCCTGCCGCCCGGCCGACTCTTGGAAATGGAGAAAGTTGCTCTGTGCTCCGACGAAAAGAACTGTGACGTATATGAGAACAAAAAGTGTAAAGATACATGACTGCACCTAACTTTACCTAACCTCCACGTTCCCATGGTCAGTAATTTAAGATAATCTACGAAGAATGCAAGAAAGCAATTATTAGCAAAAAATATGAACATATGAAAATATATTTTGAAAATATACATGACCGCACCTAACCTTACCTAGTCTCCAAGTTCCCATGGTCACTAATTTAAGATAATGTACGAAAAATGCAAGAAAGCAATTATTAATAATAAATATAAACATTTGAAAATATATTCTGAAAGAAAGAAGAAAAAGCGTTGTTCCAGGCGTTATTCGAGCCCGGGACCTCTCACTCAAGAAGTCGACGTCTTGACCAGCAGTCCTCGAAGGCGACCTGACAAAGGAGGCTTTTTAATTTGTATTAAAAGTGCTCGTATTACGTAAGAAGCCCGGTCACGTTATAGCACGTGAGCAGACTTGTGACTTGCGACAGGAACAGCACATTGTGAAAACACGAGTTAATCGTGTGTGCAATAAAAAATTAAAAAGAAACGTACCTGACTTACGTAACCTCCACATGTGTTTGTTCACTAATTTTATTAAATTTCCTAATGCGTTTATTTATATAATAGAGAGAAAGATTAAAAGTCTTTGTTAGCGTAACAACAAGTCTAATCCTGGTATATATAATCCTAGATTTTATATATTTTTTTGAAGAGAACATTTATATACATATATATATATATATATATATATATATATATATATACATAGGTGCTTTTCATATATTATGAACAATACTTTCGCATATATTTACCATATGAATTACTTAGTTTCAGGATATTCAATGTAATATAATTACTACAATTTATTCCTCATCAGTTGTAAATATTGTTCATGCTTTGTTTATCACTATAGAAACCCTGGGATTTCAATATTATTCGGTAATTTGTGGAAACCTGTTATTAATCAATTTTAATGCAAAATCAAAATTATTCAATTCGATTCAAAAAGTGTATTAATGTATTTCAAACAACATTTCCAAGACAAATCATGCGGTGGAAAAGTAGTTCAGAAAAAAAAAAAAATCAGAATTGGTAAAGCAATATTAAAGTTAAAAGGCAATCGGTTTTAAAAACGACAGGAAACTGGCTAGAAATTAACTCTATACTACACATCCGTTCTCAGAATGCAGTGCCTTTGTAAGAAAACTGTGTAAACGCAATAAGTATAATGATCAAAAACAATCGAAGGAAAACGAAGCTATTCTAGTAATGCAAAGACTGACTACAAAATTTCCACTTCCCTTTGGATCTGAATTTTAAGTTATTAAACACTTTCAGAAGTTAGTTTTCGTGAACGATTTCTATCACTGAATAGCTCTGAGCAGTCTCTAACAGTTTCGATGGAATATTTTAATCTTCAGGACTATTAGTTGAATCGGAAGTGTGTATAAGTACAAGTATGTCCAGCTTTCTGCTTTTTCGTCTGTAAAGAAAATGAAAAAAAAAAAAAAAAGTACGTTTATCTGACTGCATATAACAACCCAAATACTTAAATTTTCTCGTAAAACTCTACCAGTATGTTTACTTCCATTTTCTCCAAAATAACAAAATCAGTATAGTATAATATGATCTCGTTAGAGATGTTTTACATGTCGAAGATTTCAGTACAAAGCCCGAAGCGAACGCGTTTCTTGGGAAGCTCCTTCAGTAGAGAGAGTACTTGATAAACAGTTCAAGGAGTTACGCATATGAACTGTATTGGGGAACAATATCGAACTATAGTCGTGTCATCTTACAAAAGGGGTGTGTACTATAAACTGTTCCACTTTTGATTGTTGTTACTTGAACCAAAACACGACGTGGCTAGCCGGTGACAATGAACTTCGTCCCTATTCGGAAAGCACGCGTCCACGTGCAGATAAAAGTGTTTTCAGTACCAGTAGCGTTAGTAGTACGAGCGCTGCTCTTTGGGGTACTAGTTGTCCTTGAAGTTGTTGGAACATTTAGGTTATTTGTATTTAGTATATAATCTACAGTACAATCCACTGAAAAAACATCACTAATGTCAACACATTATAAAACTTTCCTGAAATCGAAATGTTGAGAGATGAAAGAACAATTGCCTTTTTTCTTTTTTCATTTCTCAAAGACACATAGCGCGGCTCTAAATCCATTATGAACTAATGTTGACTCGGTAGATTGTGCTGCCATCTTTTGATAGTAGTAAGCAAAAAGCTGATGTAGGTAGTACACCTCTCGGTCGCTAGGTTCTATTATTATGCAATAATCTCTCTTAGTTCAAACTATTGTCACATATGCAACCTGGGTCTATCAGCATTAGCTATGCCTTCCATAGAAAAAACCTTATAATGGAAATATCAAACTTTAATCAGGGTGTTATAGTCAAATTTGCCTAAATAAAGGGGAGAATGGATTTCCTGCTTCGGAGCTAAGTGAGGTAAGTACATCGGAAAGTTTTATATGTATAATTCTTAGCTTCGAAACGTTATTTGAACATGTTATTCCAGAAAGAGAAGCGAGTCACAAATCTGTAATAAGTTGATAAATAGTGTATTGAGGCAGGTTAATATTTTAGTATAGAAACCATGCCAGTCACACAAATTTCTAACCACGAAAAATTGTGACGAACAATCAAATTCTATTCTTTACGATATTTTTGTAAGTTTTCTCAAATTGTAACTAATTGAGTAACGTCCCTTTATGCAATAATTTGTTCACTTCTTCTTTTGTGTATATGTAACATAATTTAACCCTACATTTATGGATTGTGTCTGATTAGCTACCCAATCCTATCTCACATATTGCTAGTCAAGCCCCACACCCAGGCGGGCTGAGCCCCCGTAATTTTGTTTTTCCCCTAATACAAAATTATTTTGATATATAAATGTAAAGCGTATTTGTGAAGTGTATAATCATTTATTTATAAATTAGAAATGACTTTGAGTTATCTAATGAAACAGATTTTGATCGTTTAGAAATTGTAGATACGTTGAATATGACGTCACCAAATATTATTGTGTGTTGAACAATTTAATAGCATGTACTATAGTCGAATATCACAGCGTCGGGAAAAAATATTACATTCGACTACAGTCGATTTACGCAGCGAGAGAGTTAAGCTGGATATAATTTCATTAAAAACTTCTTTCATATGTTTCATATTTAAATTCTTCCAGATCAATAAAAAAAGTTCTAATTATCATAAACAAGCAAGCTAATATAGTTCCTATTCATAAGTCAGGTGATAAAACTAAAGTCTCCTTGTATAGACCAATCTCTCTGCTTTCGCCTTTGTCGATAGTCTGTGAAAAGATAATAAAAGATAGACTTTACAAATTTGTCTCTCCATACATAAATACTGCTCAACACGGCTTTCTACCTAACAGCTCTTGTTTAGCTAATTTGTCCGTATCGCTCAGGTATGCGATTAAGTCTATTTCAGATAACTCTCAACTTGGCGAGGTGTACTTGGACTTTTCCAAAGCCTTTGACAAAGTAAATATCAATATGCTTCTCTATAAATTATCCGATAGGTTTAATATAAATGGGATATTTCTTTCCTTGCTCAAAGATTATCTCTCTAATCGTGAACAGCGTGTAATTCTTTCTGATTCCTCTTCCAAATATGTTTCTGTGTTATCCGGTGTACCACAAGGAAGTGTTCTTGGTCCACTATTATTTCTTCTATATATTGCTGATCTTCCATCTCACTTATCTTCACCTTCCAATAATATCTTCTGTTCGCAAATGATTGCAAGATCTTTAGGAAAGTAACAACCGATAATGACGCCCTCCTTCTTTAACAGAATGTATCTGAAATAGTTGATTGGTGTAATACCTGGAATACGACCCTAAATTCTTTGAAGTCCTCTACTCTTACAATTTCGTTGAAAAAGAACCATTTTTTTTTCAGGTACTTTATCGACAGTATTCCCATTAAGCAAGTAAATTTTCAAAAAGATTTGGGTGTAATTTTTAATGAGAAACTAATATTTGCTGAGCATTTCAGAGCCACAACTACCAGTGCCATGAAACTACTTGGTTTCCTATACAGATTCATAGAAATTCAAAGCCTTTCTTCTCTTAGTATCTTTTCCAAAGCTTTCATTTCACTTAAATTGGAATACTGCTCCCCCATTTGGAATATGGCTTCTTCTACTCACTTGACATGTCTCAGTTCTGTCTTAAGCTTTTTCATTGCCATCGTTAAGTACAGAGTCCCTTCTACTAGATCCCTAAATAACACAGAAATTCTAAATATCTTAAACATTCGAACACCCTCTTCAAGACGAAATCTGGCAGACATGTTATTCTTATTTAAAATATCCAATGGTAGAGTTCGATCTGAACTGCTGCTTTCTGAGCTCAACTTTCGCATTCCTACCCATTCCACGCGCAATAGCAATCCAGCACCAAGATTAGAAATAGTCAAACGCTCTATGTTCTTCAGAATGGTTTCTGAATCTAATCACCTACCACCAGAGATAGACATTTTCAGCACATAACTAGCCTTTCGAAAACAGCTAAGAAGAAATATGTAAATACTTTTGTGTTATGTTTTTATTGCTGTTTTATTTGTAAATAATGTTAATTTTATGAATGTTCGATGTAAATGTGTTATCAATGTTAATGTTTCAGTGTAAAATGGCAGAACTGCTATATCTGAAACCATGTGTAAATAAATAAACATGTGTGTCATGGTTTGAGTTCCAGAAAACATGAAACCATTACAGACTGTCTCTTATTTCCATCACTTTATGCATCTGATTGAAACTAATGTATATGTGCACTAGATTGGGGTTTTTAAGCTTTCTTCTGATTGATTAAGGAGGAACTAAACAGAGATATTAGTCTCATTTCAGGATTTTCGTCCTGGTACTTTCGATTACGAGATTAACATTATGCTGAGGCATCTCGTTCGGTCATATTGTTCTTATTCCCTGTGGATAAATGTCTCGCTAGTCGCCCTGTAATCAATGTGAATCGGTATAATTAGTAATACTTTGTAAGTGCGCCTGCACATCATATACTCCTTATGATTAAAAACTTTTTAAGTAATATAAAAGCGGGGGGCGTTACTTTTTAAAGAACAATATAATTGGAAGAAACTAGCACGTATTTGAATGTTTGTTGATTAAATATATTATAAGCTCAGCTTTGCACAGAGATTAATGTCCGTATGATGATGTGCGAAAGTAAGTATTTGTCCTTAACAACCAGAAAGTACACATTAAAAAGAGCTTGAAATGGGAACCATGAAACAATATATAGGAGCGCCAGGTTGCATATGTGACAATAGTTTGAACTAAGAGAGATTATTGCATAATAATAGAACCTAGCGACCGAGAGGTGTACTACCTACATCAGCTTTTTGCTTACTACTATCAAAAGATGGCAGCACAATCTACCGAGTCAACATTAGTTCATAATGGATTTAGAGCCGCGCTATGTGTCTTTGAGAAATGAAAAAAGAAAAAAGGCAATTGTTCTTTCATCTCTCAACATTTCGATTTCAGGAAAGTTTTATAATGTGTTGACATTAGTGATGTTTTTTCAGTGGATTGTACTGTAGATTATATACTAAATACAAATAACCTAAATGTTCCAACAACTTCAAGGACAACTAGTACCCCAAAGAGCAGCGCTCGTACTACTAACGCTACTGGTACTGAAAACACTTTTATCTGCACGTGGACGCGTGCTTTCCGAATAGGGACGAAGTTCATTGTCACCGGCTAGCCACGTCGTGTTTTGGTTCAAGTAACAACAATCAAAAGTGGAACAGTTTATAGTACACACCCCTTTTGTAAGATGACACGACTATAGTTCGATATTGTTCCCCAATACAGTTCATATGCGTAACTCCTTGAACTGTTTATCAAGTACTCTCTCTACTGAAGGAGCTTCCCAAGAAACGCGTTCGCTTCGGGCTTTGTACTGAAATCTTCGACATGTAAAACATCTCTAACGAGATCATATTATACTATACTGATTTTGTTATTTTGGAGAAAATGGAAGTAAACATACTGGTAGAGTTTTACGAGAAAATTTAAGTATTTGGGTTGTTATATGCAGTCAGATAAACGTACTTTTTTTTTTTTTTTTCATTTTCTTTACAGACGAAAAAGCAGAAAGCTGGACATACTTGTACTTATACACACTTCCGATTCAACTAATAGTCCTGAAGATTAAAATATTCCATCGAAACTGTTAGAGACTGCTCAGAGCTATTCAGTGATAGAAATCGTTCACGAAAACTAACTTCTGAAAGTGTTTAATAACTTAAAATTCAGATCCAAAGGGAAGTGGAAATTTTGTAGTCAGTCTTTGCATTACTAGAATAGCTTCGTTTTCCTTCGATTGTTTTTGATCATTATACTTATTGCGTTTACACAGTTTTCTTACAAAGGCACTGCATTCTGAGAACGGATGTGTAGTATAGAGTTAATTTCTAGCCAGTTTCCTGTCGTTTTTAAAACCGATTGCCTTTTAACTTTAATATTGCTTTACCAATTCTGATTTTTTTTTTTTTGAACTACTTTTCCACCGCATGATTTGTCTTGGAAATGTTGTTTGAAATACATTAATACACTTTTTGAATCGAATTGAATAATTTTGATTTTGCATTAAAATTGATTAATAACAGGTTTCCACAAATTACCGAATAATATTGAAATCCCAGGGTTTCTATAGTGATAAATAAACCATGAAAAATATTTACAATTGATGAGGAATGAATTGTAGTAATTATGTTACATTGAATATCCTGAAACTAAGTAATTCATATGGTAAGTATATGCGTAAGTGTTGTTCATAATATATACCTATGTATGGAAGTAAACATAGACGCTCGTATATATATATATATATAAATATATAAATGTTCTCTTCAAAAAGATTACAAAAATATTCGAGTACAGGAAAGAATGTTCATAACTGTTCATCAGATTAATTATTTGAACTGATTTAAATTGTTCAGGAGTTCTGTTGTTTCTTTGGAAATGATAAAAGAAAAAAAAAGAACGAATGTTGCTTTCTCAAAAGAAGTTCAAATAAATGGAAGGCTGTTGGCTATTGTTTGTGGGATATGCACCAATGAACGCAGAGGAATGTACTGTTCAAATCGTTGTCAGTAGTCATTGTCTGTTGATATAAAAAAGTCTAAATCAGCTCATGGACATATTTACTAACAGAGGGTGGATACTTAAAACTGACTGTTCGTAGGCGGAGTTATCTGGTTATGTTGTGGATATATCTTAACCGTGGAGGACGTTAAACGGAATCACTGTAACAGCAGATGTAAACTGCCTGGTGACGTATTGAAGTGAGAGGAGCCCGGAGCGATGACAGGTTTGCTTGTCGCTGGTAGTTGACCTTGTAGCCATCTGGAGGGAGTGAGAACTATGTTGCTGTTGTGAAAATTAACAGAGATGATAGCTGGTTCGTGGTGACCACTGTTGACGTCTGGATGAATGTGAATAAGAGGAAAGAGAGAACTGGTGGTTAATGTTTGTGAAAATTTTAAAGGGATGAAGGTGTTAATTAATGTATGGTGGCTTTAAAATCTAAACTCTCCTATTTTATGAAACAGAGAAAGTAAGTTGCAATCATTTGATGTTTTCAGGAAGTATAAGTGAAAATTATGAGGAGAGTCTTTATAACACTCTTTATTGGTTTGTTTAATAGACTTACAAGATTGAATATTGAGTTTGTTTGTTAATATGTGGTTTGACTATCCTGTTACATCCTGTTTATTTCTGATGCTGCATTCATGTTTATAGGCTCATTTATAGATATGTCTTTGTGTTTAGGCAATATATTCTGTGAAACATGGAAGAATTGCTCTATAAATGGATGTTATGAAACTTGGTGGGATCAAGCTAATTATTGTAAGTCCTGTAAGAGTTCAGATAGACATTTTTTATTTTAAAAACAGAAGAATTTTGTTGTTTATTTAAATTTCTCCCTTGGACTCATCGTCAATATGTTGTGGCGAAGTGAAGAGGCTGTGATGGTTGATCATTAGAATTGATAGATGACAGTTCTGTTGCGTTTAATATTAACTGTATGTTCAAATAATAATTTCTTTGAGGAAAAATTCTCCAAGTATTCCTCTGTAAAGAAGTCGGCTGCTGGATTCACGAAACAGTTGTGAGACTTCTAGAAGTTTCACACGGAGACTCCACCCCTCCCTCAGAAAAGGCATAATATTTATTCTTTAACAGTAGTTAAATTGTTTATTCATGGAGTCTACAAGTCTGGAAAACCTGGAATAGTCAGGGAATTTCATTTTTCTGGAAAAGTCGGGGAAATTCTTAATATTTCTGGAAATTTTAGAAACAATACATTTAAAAATTTCGCATATGTTGCATCGATTTTAAATTCGGTTTATACTTCAACCTTCACGGTTTCCTTCTGCTTGCCTAAGTAAATCTAACCTGCAATGCCCAATGCAGATTTAAATGTCTGTGTGAAACCAACTATTTTAATACAGACTAAAATTTTTGAAATAGTTCGTTACAACCTTTACGTCTAATTGTACAAAATTTATCTTGTCAGGTTTTGAAAGGATTGTGATTCAAAGGCATTCCAATATGGCAAAACGGACAGTCTTCAGTAATTCATAGGTCCTGAATTCTGGATTTTCTGAATCGCTAAAACCAGTGGAAAATAACGTTAAATCATTCTTCTGCACTATGTGTAAGACAAAGGTTGGGTTAAGTAACATGGGTAAACAGGCTGTTTTAAGTTACGCTAAAGGAAAGAAACACAAGCAACTGTTTGATGCTATACTGCAGAGTATGGACATCAGTCTTTTGTGAAAGGGTCAGGGGAACGAAACAGTGCTCCAACCGCATTGTGTACCAGCAGTAGCAAACCGCATTATGTAGCAGATCTAATTGTGCAAACAACTGCAACCACTGAAAGCAGCAGTTGTGTTCTAGAAAATGAATTGGCAGCGCAAGCAGCATCTGTTACACACCCTGTAAGTGAATCCAGTGGATCTTCGTCACAGTGAAGGATGAAAATTTTTTTGGAGAAAGACAATGTTACAAGTGCAGAAGTACTGTGGTACATCCACACTGTGGTTAATCAACAGTCAAACAGAAGTGCAGCTAACGCTGTTAATTTATTTCCCATTATGTTTCCTGACAGTGATATCGCTAAACAGATGAAACTTCAAAAAGATAAAGTAAGTTACACGATTACCTTTAGATTGGCGCTGTTTTTCAAAGCAGAGTTACTGAAGAAAGTTGAAAAAGAAAGTGACTTTGTTTTGTTATTTGATGAGTCTTTGATCAAAGTTTCACAGAAGGAACAGTTAGATATTCTTTTACGTTACTAGAATGAAGAAAAAAGTGGTGTCTAGAAGGTACTTGAATTCAGCTTTTCTGGGCCATACTACAGCATCCGATTTACTGACTGCAATAAATAATTCTTCATCTACATACACCTTGAATTTAAGAAAAACTATACAAGTTTCAATGGGTGGACCGACAGTAAATTGGAAGCTGTTAGCAGACCTGAAGAAAATCTAGAAAGTGACAGCCTTGATGGTAAGAAAATCCTGGAACTGGGAAGTTGTGGTTTGCATGTGTTACATAGGGCCTTCAAGTCATCTTTTCAGAAGAGTGACTTTGATGTTGTAACATTTCTTCGTGATTTATATAACTTATTCAAAAATGTACCTGCAAGAAGAGCTGACTTTACAAAATATACTGGATGTACTATGTTCCCAAAAAAGTTCTGCCCTGTGAAATGGTTGTGTAATGTTGATGTGGCTCAGCGTGCTATTGTGTTACTACCTTATTTGAGAAAGTATGTGAAGGTGGTACAGGAGAAGAAGCTTCCAGTAAACTGCAAGAGCTTCAAAAACATTTCCCAAGGGCTTGAGGATTCTCTGTTAGAGACAAAGTTAGCTTTCTTTCAAACTGTGGCTGCAGACTGTGAACCATTTTTGACACGAATCCAGTCCAATGAACCATGGTGCCATATTTGTACGAGGCACTATCTGCCTTAGTCAGATCCATCATAGGAAGGTTTGTGAAGAACTCTGTCCTTGAGAAGTGTAGCTCGTCAAAAGATCTGTGCAAGATAGACTTATCTAAAGATGGTGATGTACTCTTAAGTGCAGAGAACATTGATTTAGGATTCAGTACACGAGCTGCTTTGAGAAGAACAAAGCAAATAAGTGACCGTCAAATGCTTCAATTCCGAACTGATTGTAGAAAGATACTTATTTCTTTCATCCAAAAAGTGCTCAGTAAATGTCCCTTGAAGTACAACTTAACTTTTGGTTCGGCTTGCATTTCCCCATAATCTGTACTTAACAATGATGCCATTGGCAAAGAACAGCTGAACGTTATATTAGATTAGCTTCTCAAAGCTAATCATTTCAGTGGTCCAGCATGTGGTGCCATAAAAAGACAGTACATAACTGTGTGTTCAAAGAATGCAGTGAACTGAGAACAACAGCAGATTCTTTGGATGCTCACAGGGAAAGACTTGATCATTTCTGGTTCTTCCGTGTGCTACCTTTGGTGCAAGGGAATGTTGATGATACGTTTGTGGCATTTCTGAAGAAACTATTAATTTTATCTCACGGAAATGCAGCTGTGGAGCGTGGTTTCTCCGTGAACAATGAATGCTTAATAGAGAATCTCCGTGTACAGTCTCTTGTGGCACAGAGGCTAGTGTGTGACAGTGTTGTGTATACTGGAGGGGTGGAAAAAGTTGTTACAAAAAAGCATGATTCATGCAGCCAGAAATGCACGATCAGTGTGGGGAACATCTCTATCCAAGAAGAAAGAAGATTTAAAGGAAACGGAACAATAAGAAACCGAGCGAAAGCGTGTGGTTACTGACATAAAGAATCTTCAGCAGAAAAAGACCAAGCTTATAGAAGAGTCTACAAAAGATGTACAAGACATTGATTAGTGTTCGATGAAATATAAAATTTGTACTACTTGCAACGGTGGAGTTCAAGTCTAAACCAACAGTAAGTTTGATGGCAGAAAATATGTTGTGGAAGCCCATTGCGTAGACTAACATAACATAACTACACGTAGACTAACATAACTAACATTTAATCATATTTGTACTACTTCTTCGCGAAGAGAATATGTAACTGAATCTCTAAAAGCTTTGATAATTGCATATAATAGTTTTCCGACAGTTATAATATGAACTACTCTACCAAGTGCTAACAGCAGTCTAGCACTCTACTATTCAGTTAACAAACTACAGAAAATTTAGTCTTAAATGCTTCTTTTATTATTTTTAGTGGTATGGGTACTGGAAATTTCTAAAAATGCGACTGGAAAAAGTCAGGGAAATTTGTCTCCAGAAGTTTGTAGACACCCTGATTATGCTTATATACTTATTGTAATCAATACGGGATATATACATCTTTTCTCAAAGAATGTTTTCGGGGTGGCCGAGAGGTTAGAACGCTTGCTTTCGGTTTGCGCGGTCACGGGTTCAGTCCCCACTGGGGTCCATTGAATAGAGTGATTGGGAGTTCACTTAACCAAAACTGAAGATCCCCTCCTTAGAAGCTTACCAGTTCGTTTAGGAAGTTAACAATTTAATCAGTCAAAGAACATATTGTTACTACATTTGAGTTCAATTTATTTTTGGCCTTTAAGCATCTCAGGCTCAAACCGAGATAGGGTAGGGGAGAGAATGTTGGAAGGTAGTCCGCCAGGATCTAGTTAGTAGGTACTATCCCAGCATTTACCTTGTGTTGTTACTACATTTTAGCAATCGAATTAGTTACTGTATTTCAGAGGCAATTGAAAACCATTCTCTTTAAACATAAGAACTAACCTTGAAAGCATTTTTCATCACATAGTATTTTAATGTTTGGTTCATTCTGTCATTATAGGTAGTTAGTATATCGAAGGATGGACTCGGTTTGTTGTGGGAATCGAAGTCCGGAAAAAAAATTCTTGGCTTGAAGTGGGAAGCGCCAGATGGCTTAAAATATGTCTATAAAAGATGCAGGTAAGAAACGTATTGTAATATCAAGTTAGATTAATGTTTAATTTTACCAAGAGCTATCGATAGTTCGCAAGATAAGCGATACTGTTATAACATGTTTACTTTATTCATTGAAATATGATAAATATAAAATTAAGTATCCAGTGCTAATACTGGCATTCACATACCAAGTACCGGTATGTGAATGACAGAATAAAACAATAGACTGTTGCTCTAACGGTGGTAAGAAGTAGTAAATAATTACGGTATTACTATTAGCGCTCTTATTTTGACAATTGTTGTAGTATTAAATGTTCGGGTAATTAAATGCAGTACAGTTAAGTTGTTTATTGTATAAATAAAATAAACTTGTACTATAAAGAAATTATTCATGCTTCATATGACTGCAGTTTATGTACTACCATCTTGTTGTATAATATACACAGGAAGAGATCATATTTTCTACGTAATGCTGAATTCTATAAATATAGTTCTTTGGCAGGATAAAGAATGAAATGTAATGTAATAATCAGGTTATTTTTATTTAGTGGTATAATGAAATTTATTCTCCATTTTAGATTTGGCATTATCGAGAATAATTTAAAGAATTACAATATATATACAATTGCAAATCCAGTTGTGAGATCGAAGAATCCTTCGTACCTTCAGTCGTGGAGCCCGTCGGATGGTGCATTAAAAAAGAGCGTTTCCTTTGGGGAAAGCCTTTCTGCCCTAGCTGTTAGCGATGATGGTCGATTTGTATCAGTAGGAACCATGTTCAGTGGGAGCGTGGACATTTACATCAGCTTTAGTTTGCAGGTAATAACAATTTGTTAGTGATTTTTCTTTAAAAACTTTTTTTGTTTTTTAGTGAAAATTCAAACTTCAGTAAAGTTACATATTTTATGAAGGGAATTTATAACTCATTTGCTAGAATTAGGTTGGATTTGACACAGCCATCTGACTTTAAGCTAACTATGTGGTATATATGAATTTTTCTATTTAACAAAAATATCTGCTTGTACACTCAGCGGATTATAATGTAGCAGCTCTTAAGATAGTTTTAAGTCCTGAAATTCAGCTATGTGGCAACGTCACAACAGCGTAGTTTTAAAACGATGACTTTTTTACCACAGTGTATAGAGTGCTAATCTTTGGGAAGAAAATTATGTTTACTACATATCTACTCGTGATGTAGTGAAAAAATATGTGAAAGACAATAATTAGAGCTATTCTTTTATTATTATTTGTTATAAAATAAATTTAGAACAGCGATTTTACTAGTCCGTAATCATTAGCGATGAAGTTTTGCTTATTCTCATTTGGGACGTTAAATATTCTTTTTAAAATGTTTATCAAGTTATACGATACCATTTTCATATGTACAGAATCTAAGAATGTTATCAGTTAATGAAAGATTAGCTCATAGATGCATGAAACGTTGTAACTGAAACAAAAAGGTGTTTTATATGATTTTTACTTTGCTTATATTTCGGTAAGAGTTGAGCTTGAAGTTTTCCGTGGCTATGCGCGCTGCGTCACGTTACATCTTTTTCCTTTTCGCCCATAATGCTGGCGACGCGAGTTCGAATCCCGAATTGTGTTATTCTTTTTTCACATGGTTTCGTCATCTATGTTCGTATTGCATGGGCGTATTAATTTGATTCCTGCCAAGGAAGTTGTATTAGCAGAAATATGACAACGATTGCCATTCCTCCAATAAGGGTATAGGGAATATAAGCATTTCAATGTTTAGTCTAATAATTGTATCAATAGTTCTAATAGTCATATCAAAATGTTTAGAAAGGAACAGATTATTCTTGGTCGTATTCGCTGACGTTAAACTTGAGGTCAGTATCTCTGTACACTGCTTTACTGTAAATTAATCGCTTGCGTGAATTCATAAAATGGAGAAAGCGAACCAAATAAATTAGAAATGGCTGGATAAATCGAGATCCTTGAACCCAAATTTGAAGTCAGTTTCTCTGTATCTGTTTTCGTGTAGGTGCTATCCTCCATTACTGGCGGAGGAATCAAAATTAAGAGGTCCAATATTTTAAGGCAGCTAACAGACAGAACTATCAGATGGACAGGAGAAATTAACGGAGCTTCCTTGTTCTCGTTCGATCTAAATCCACATTGCTCTCAGCAAAGGAATATCTGTGGTTTCTTGATTTTTGGTAAATTATGCTATTTTAGAATTGTATTTTTTTAAGTAAACTTTTATCATACCCCATTGAATGGACAAAGAAGTAATTTCTGAGTAGCAGAATAATGGTTCCAAAACACAAGCTATACTAGCTGCATTTCTCCTACTTTCTAAGGTAAGTTAGGGTTTTATAAATGTGCGTTGGTTGGTGTATATTTTTTCCCCAAATTCTTCTAATCAAATGAATGTTTTACGATTTGGAAAGTAAAAAATATATTGGCGTAAGTTGAAAGCGAACCTATGATTCTTAGTGGTGTAGAAAGTGCACCAAGCTAAGAACCACGCCAGTGATCTATTTTTATTCAACGATCCAGCACATCAGCTTATCCTTATTGCTTGTTTGCTTACACACTCACTTCACTTACGTGTTTTCCCTTTTTTTCTGAATATTTATGATTGTATATCGTCCTTTTATAATTGGTTAAATCAGTTACAAAGTTGAAATTAACGCAGAAAATTGACATTTATTTACAAAGTAGTTCTGTAAACATTGATTTCACGTTGCTGCCAGAAGAGGTTGAAAATGAGACATCAATATGTCATGTATGTGTGTACTATGTAGTGTATACTGTTTTTGCTTTTCAATATTATAACCACAGCACAGGATTCCCGAAGCATAGCGAATACTTCAATACAAGTTCTGGTTCCTACATTCAATGTCCAGGAAGATAATATGGTCACGGAAAAAAGTATTACGGGAACAAGCATTTATTTTTTTATTTTACTTTTTATTTAACTCATATGTACGGACTAGATATACACCCTTAGCTTGAATCTGTCACTTGCAGTCCCTTAGGCATATCGCGGCTTAAGCATAGCTGAGTGTCTGTCCTATAAATATAAGGTAAATTAAAAAACAAAAATGGAATGTTATGTTCCTGACATACCTTTTTGGGTGACTTTACGCCGAGGGATATCATCCCTTAGGCATGTGAGGGACTTTACATCTCACAACCCCTGTTTGGACATTAAATAAAAGTTACATAACTAAATAAATACTACCACAGAAAACGCAATAAATAAAGGATCCACACAATATAAAAGATCCCACTAAATGTCAGCATTATTCATCCAGAAATATGAATAATGCCGGGATTATTCCAGTTATTTTCTGGTCGATACATGTATTTTATATATCAGTGTCCACCTTGGGAAGATTTCTGGAATATTGTTAACTTACCAATTACATTTTAACTTTCTGTTACTTCTATCTTTTTTATCCTTATCCTTATAGCGTTAAAATACGAGATTTTTCAGTTCAACGTGAACTTTTTTAATTTCCATGGTTATTTTTATTCTGTGGGAATATGTTAGAAATATTCCCTGTATTTTTCTTCATGATACGAAGCATTCTAATCTTGTAAAATGTCCCGGCACGTTTCTAGTGATCCAGAAATATTAGGAATTAAAATGCAATATTCCTCAAATATGCTTATTGCGAGGGTTGCGTATATACTTATTGAAAGACATTACTCCAAAGAGACGAATAATTCCGTCCCTAGATAGTAATCGGAATTACGTACATCGGCACTGTAGAATAAGTCCTGAGACAGAGTGTCTGTTTACCCTCCAAAACCAAAACTGCAACATCGCTCCTGAATCCAGCAACCAACCTCGTTCAGCCCAAGTCTGATCCATACATACTTCAACCACCTACCCGAGAATCCGATGGTCGGACTCTCGAACGTTAGCCACTAAGATAGTACAAGGTTGTATCGGCCCAGCGCGAATTAACACATGATGTAAAAATTTTGATGGAGAATCTTCAGCTATTGACTATTTTTTCGCGTTACGCTAATCGCAGAAATATCAAACTGAAATTCATTTCAGATGCACCAAAATTGGACTATTACCGAGAAAGATTGCGTACCTTTCCAACACAGTAGCACCAATAAGCAGAAACTAAATAATACCTTAGTGTACTAACTACTGTTCAAATAAAACCTAACACCTAAATACTGGGTAAAAACAGAATTTTATTTCATCTGCTTCAAAACGTTGTACTTAACGATTCAACAAATTTCATATTTTTAGGATGTTTACAACTGAAATCGTAATATATATAGGGAGAGAGTTGGTAATTATGAGATAGATATGGCACTTTTGCTGTATCTTTTTGCATGACTAATCTATTGAAAACGAAACTACAGGGTACAGTTAGGTGATTAAAATAATTACTTTTCCATTTAATAGAATCTGTTGAAGGATGCATCAAGGCCGGTAAGTACTAATTAGAAACTTTTAAGCTCACATTTGCAGTTACTTGCAATTCCAGTTCGGTTAACCAGGTAATGTGACATAAGCCATAGGCACTTATTGACGGAGTAAAATAAAGGGTCCATAACTGGATTTTCCTAGTAATAACAAGTGACTTAAAAGGACTGTCTCACAATTACCCTCCGAATGAGTGTCTCATAATTACCCACTCTTACCCTATATGCTTCCAAAAACAACATTCGATATCAAATGACCCAGTTAAATTTTATCTTTTCTTCAAAATTTATAAGTAGCGAAACAAATAAAATATTTACATCAATGTTTAATACCAAAACGAAGCCAAAAACAACGTTTACAGCATTTCTAATTTTGTCGTATTTCTGTTTGCCAAAGAAAAAAATTTCAACATGTAATTTCAAGAACAGAACCAAAACTTTGGGTTATCCGACATCACAATCTTGAGAACCCAATACATATTCCTAAACATTACTAAATGTTTGTTCGCATATTCCTGAACTTCCAAACAGATAAATCATTTCCAAAATATAAAGTAAATACAATCCAATCGCACGCCTGATCGAGTTATCCTAAAGTGCAAGTACACGGTAAACACAACTTGTACCGAGCTTACAACTTAAATTTCATATGTCGGATTAACTGACGAAACAGTTAATGCAATATAGTATGCAGAAAACAGGCTTTTTAAACTTGATCACAAATATTCGGTTTGGTTAGGTTAGGTTAATTTAGCTTTCTTTCGTATAGTATTGGCAAAACGGTGAAACGAAGAAGAGCTCAGATACCCGGACAACCAAAATTTGTATATCGGCCACGAAAAATAACTGCAGAAAAATTCGGTTGTAATTCCGATGCTGAAATTTCTAATTCGATAACTAAAAGTATAAAAACAGTGCATCTCAAATCACTGGAGGAAGAGGGGAACAAGGTGTTAAACTTAACTGTACCAAACCATGGTTCCCAAAATTTAAATTTACGTCAAAATACTTTGCAGGACAGATCTATGAAACAGAAAATTTGGATAGATCCTACGTCATGCTTATCAGAAAACAGGAATGACTAATCCACGCAAAAATACTCACACTACTATAACTGTAGAGAGCACCACACAAACACCGGCATACACATCTTGTGGGGAAGATAGACTCTGACTGCACACACCCCAAGATGGTCACTCACACGATAATAAATACAGTAGGGTCCCGCTAAATCGAACCCCGCTAATTCGAATATCCGGATAAACCGAACAGAGTCCAGGGAAAATATGCCAAATTATTTTAAACTTCAATTTAAGAGGGAAAAAAATAGTTTTTTGATGTAAAAATGTGTATATTATATACAGCGTACAAGAAAATGAACTCAAAGTACAGAGTACAGTTTTAATTACATACTGTAATTAAAGTACGGTATTGTACTGTACGGCGAACTCCGCTGAAGTAAACTCCGACGCATACATATTTGCTAGGTCGCTGCGATAAGCTGGCACTAGATCACAGTCTAAAACCACTAGAAGGCGAAAGACGCTAAATTACTTTCCGGCTTAATGAAAATCCGGATATTTCGAACGTTTGCTAATCCGAACAGGGCACAGCCCTAATTAGTTCGGATTAGTAATGAAATAAACAAATCGAAGGTTCAAATTTCAATAATAAAACACTACACATTTTTTCACACAACGAAGAGAATAAATAACTTTCACACACTTTCACATACGACGGATCACTTCCATACACGCATAGAACATTACCTCACTGGACAGTCATTCAGCAGGCAAAACAAATCTGCTTTTGTAATCCCATGACGGAATTTTTCACCACATCAGTCTCTTGTCATATGTCGTGGTGGCAGCTGTTTAATTTTTGGCCTTTCCTGTCAAATTAGCTGTCAACTTCAATTTTACAGTACAGAATTGTGCGTACTGTGTTTATTTCATACTAACTTCTTCAATAATTACAGCAGTCGAATTTTGCTGGCTTAAATGGCCAACCTTTATGAATAACTAGTATATCACGTGACGCAGCTTTCTGTCCAATCAAAAAGCGGATTACGTCAAGTGATATACAGGGGGTGGGGTCAACCAAAAGCAGACGGTTACGGAAATAGCACAACCAGAAGTTGAATAAGATTTTAACTCAACAGAAAACGGAAAGTCGAAGAATGAAATAAAATATAATTACGAAAGAAATTAAGCCTATGAAAAGAATACCCTTCTGTAAAACGACCGCCAAAGCAATAATGAGAACACCCTACTGATAGGCAGGATCCCTTTCTATGTGACCGAATAAAAACATCTCGACAATGTGAGGATGCTCAAACTAAAGAATACATCTCCGACTTTGAACTTTCTTAGAAAAGTAACGCACTAGACAGGAAATAGATGATTTCTTGAGCGAAACTAGATATGGTAAAAAGGGACTAAAGAAAATAACAGTATTCAAGACGAAAGGTAAAGACAGAGAAGATATGTAATTCCCGCCCGTTGGCGTGGGTCATTACATTATAAACTCGTGCAGAGAATGAGAAATAAAGTAATTTAAAACCACTTAAATATCAGGCCCGTAGCCAGAACCAGATGTAAGGACGGGGAACAATTTTGCAGGTGGGGCAACAATATATATATAAAGATGGTAAACAAGGTAGAAAAAAAGGATACTTACATAGTGAAATCTTGAGATAGGAGCACACGAACTTCACAAACTTTATAGAAAATTAGTACGTTTCGCAGTTGCGTTGTCAACTGGTAGGAAGGAAAATGGACAGAGCGGACAGGTGCGGGAGTGGTGTTAAGGAAACGCCATATTGCCAGTGAAGCTGGGTGACAGTGTGGCCAGGTTATGGAGGCGGGAAAATGACTAGATGGGTCGGAGAAAACACCAAATGGAGAAGAAAGTGCAGCGGTTACTAGGAACAGGTAAGGGGCTTCCTGAAGAAATAAGAGGGTAAAGAATCGGATGGGAGGGGGAGAAAATAATAATATTAATAATAATAAAAATAATAATGATGATGAAGGTGAAGGGGAGATCAGAAAAACAATATAGAAAGATGGAATGAAAGAAAACTGCAACTAGAGACGGAACAAGGAAGAGAAAGGAAGAAGAAAACGGCACTGCGTTGCAAGGAGTTACAGGCAGTTGAGGCCGGGTTCATGGTTGGCGGAAAGGCTGGAGATATACGTCTGCTCTCATCTCTTTCTTAATGTGGCAGGTGAGTTGTAATGTTGATTTGGGCTTCCTATTGAAGCCCGAGTTTCCAGATTCCACCCACTCAACCGCGGAAGACGGATTAGCACATAAAAAAAACAAAAAAACATCTCAATTGACAAAAGAATTACTCTTACAAAACGGCTTAATGCGCAATCTGTTGATGGAGTGAGAGAAATGCTAGAGAACTCAGTAGTACACTTCAAATACGCACACACAAGTGCTTTGAAAGGTGACCTTGAATTCTGTTGCTCAAACGATGGAGCCGAGGCAAAGAATATATTTTCTACAAATTTATTGCAAAACGAAAAAGTGTTTGGAAATGATAAAATATATACAGGTGCATGAATAATAAAAAGAATATGCATTTGCATAGCAAAACAAAAATGAATATTTGAATGGGTAGCTTACCGTGCTCCCTAATAAGAAATAGATTTAACGGGTAGCCAGACAGACTCCCAACTGCAAAACAAATCAACGGGTAGCTACACGTGCTCCCAAAATTAACATTACTTTTCTTATATCCGTGATTCACCAATATATCTCACGCGAAAAGATTACTGATATACATTGAAAGAATATATAGGTTGTTCACACCTAAAACACTAAATTCTATCAGATCCACATACAAAATACCTGATGTCCGGATCGTGACCTGCCGTGTGTTTCCTGACTGAGTTCCCAATCTGTCCCCACAGGCGTTTCGAGAAATGGAGGAGCAGGAAAACTTCCAGACTAATCCAAAATATAACTAATCCCGAACTGGAAATCCTCCGAATAATCGGTTATGTCCTCACTCATGCAGCTCACTCCGATTATACAAGATACGTTTAACAATCGTTACCCAACATGTGTATTACACACCTCATAGCGACGAACTGAAGCGTACGCTTCAGCCGTCCCCTCCCAAACGATGGGAATACGTGATTGGCTCACAACACGCCCAATCAGAGATAAGCATTTTAAATTCACACATTTCAAATTCAACTAGGCCAGATATACAATCAAAAAGTCACCAGATTTAGGTACAAAAAAACTCCTTCATCAAAAGGTAGAAAAAAAACAACACCAAATCACATTCATATACATTACAGAGTTCAGGATTCTAACTCGAAAGGTTTCGTCAAAGGTGCGGAGTGTGTTCGGGTATGGGGAGGTGCGGAAGTTGAGATTTGGAGGAATGGCGAAGGTTGTTTATGCGGAATGTTAGAGGTGTTTGACTTTCGCCAACGTAGAAGGCGGAACATAGGTTACAGCGTAGGAGATAAACGAGGTTGGAAGATATGCAGTTACCGAAGTGTCTGAAAGACTACGTCTTGTGAGTGACAGGATGTACGAAGGAAAGACTGGGATCAAAAGTAGGACAGGTTTTGCAGCGTGGTCAATTGCACTTGCTAGTTTTTAGGGGAGGGGGCGGGATTGGTCCAGGTCTCATGAGAATCTTGTTGGGATTCGAAGGTCTGCGGTAGACTATTTTGGGACACGACGAGAAGACTCTTTCAGTTTCAGGTGACGCAGTGTGTATGGGTGCGCCAGTTTGAGGAGCTTTTGGAGGGCCTGAAGGCTGGGGTGGTACTGGCCACTGGGTGAGAAGATCTGGAGCGGAGGGAGCTTCGCGGAGAGGTCGGTTGGAGTTAGGGTGATTACGGGCACGGTCCAGTTGTTTACGGATGAGGTGTTTGAGATATTCACGGTTAGTGAGAGCTGAAGAGAGGTACTGAAATAGTTACGGAGCAGGTCATCAGAGGAACAAATGCGGGAGACCCGGACAGCAAGAGCGTTTGGTATGGTATGGATGGGAGCTGTTGAAATGGAGATAATGCATACTGTTGGTAGGTTTGATGTGAACGCCTGTTTCAAGTCGATCGTTCTTGAGCCAGACATCCACATCAAGGAAAGTTATGTGTTCCCTCGAGAAGGACCAGGTGAACTTGACGGAAAAGGTGCAGTTGAGGCTTTGCAGAAATGTTTTCAGAGACTCTTGTCCGTGGATCCAGATCAAGAATATATTGTCGATATAGCGAAGCCAGGTGAAAAGTTTGAGAGGTGTGGAGTTGAGGTATTGGGTCTCCAGGCGTCCCATGAAATGGTTGGCGTAGGAAGGGGCCATGCGAGTGCCCATGGCTGTGCCTTTGGTTTGCAGGAAACTGTGGTTCTCAAAGGTAAAGTTGTTCATGGTGAAGCAGAAAAGCTGTACTGGATTTATGAGGTCCATGCGGTTGAAGATAGGTGCGGATCCTATTAAGGAAGGATTAGATGGGATCTTCCTCGAGGAGACGGTAAAAAGTAGGATCGGAAAATTGTTTGAGGGCCTCGGATTGGTAGTCAGAGTACTTCATGACTACCGTGGTGGATCCTTTGTCAGCCGGGTGAATAATGATGGTTGGATCAGAACGAAGATTAGAAATAGCTTTCGTTCTGCCGTTGTGAGGTCGTGATGTGATAGGAACGTGTCAGTGAAGCCAAGGTGAGCGATTTGTTTGGAGAGGAAGGAAATGTACAGTTCAACAGAGTGGTTAGGAGGGAGAGGGGGAGGATCCTTACTGGAGGGAGGAAGGAATTTGTGGAAGCTGGGATGAGTTTCGGTGTCAGGACCAGTGGTAGTGCCACAATTGGTTACGGGCAAAGGTGAGGAAATCATTAAGTATGTTGACTTGTTCAGTATGGTGGGAAGGAGAGAAGGAAAGGCCGTAGGAAAGGAAAGTGTGCTTGAAGAAAGTTTGAGAACTGGCTGCGGGCGTTTAGGATTTTTGGTTGGCTTGAGGTGGCGGGTTGACTTTACACGGTTACTTTTTCGTCTCTGTGGGGCAGAGGTTAGGTTGCTCCGGCAATTGCTAAGAAAGATCGGATCAGGACGACTAATTAAAGGGGGGATCAGTCCGAGTAGAGCGGGAGGAGTGTAAGATGAAGGGAGAGGCAAAGAAAGAGAGGAGCTTGAGAGAGTACAGAAAGACGAAGTCGAGAAAGTTTGGACAGGTGTTTGGATCTCAGGTCAAGCAAGAGACGGGAAAGATCAGTTAGGGTTTCGTATATGTTAGAGATGTGGGGAGATGGTAAGGAAAGCAGGATTTTGATGAGAGATTGCAGTTCTATGTTGAGCTCTAAAGCTTGGTGAAAGTGTAAAGTGAGTGTTAGGGTGGTCAGATTAACAGAGGTGTATCTGTAGAAGGAAAAAACCTTTGTGTCGATTGGATGTCGAGAAACCGGAGAGGGTGAGGCCTTTAGGTCCTAGGTGAAGTTAGGAATTCAATATGTGAGAGAATGCGGGAAAACTTAAGTGTGCTGGTGCGGAAACAGGTAATCCAGAACAGAAGAGGATTGGAGGACATGGTACCGGTAGGAGTGCAGAAAGTCAAGTAAAGCTGATAGCTTTTGCAATTAGCCTATGTATCTTTACGCAGCAAATATTAAGTAGGTATGTATCTTTAAGAAAACGTAATGCAAATATTAAATACTTTTCTTTATTATAAACTACATCATTATGTATTTCCCTACCACATAAATGGTGTCAGTAACCAAGAGTAACTAATCAAATAATTTGAAGAAATCTTCTCCATAAAAATAGAATATTTAATACTTTTACATTTTGTTTTCCTTGTTTCTATTCTTAATGCCTAACTATTTATTACCCCACTAGTGTCATTCTTTTCATCTAGCATGATTTGTTGAGCTTTGACTCGCACTAAGTCTTAATTTCTCGTAGAATGAACTGTAGATAATTATAACAGTTCTGGTCACTTGAATTCTAGTTTTTAGACTAGATTTGGGAGTCTTGAAAATTTCGTCAGCTGAATGTAGAAACCATTTTGCACAAAAGAAGACAGAAAACACAGTTCATCGTACAGTTAACTTCCGTCATCGTACTCAGGGAGTATTATATCAGGTCATAGGACTGTTGGAGAACTGGATGTAAGGAATCACCGTCAAGAATCACTTGTTTCATATGTCGATATATGTTAATGTTTTAATATTCTGTGTACATTTCATTTTAACTGGTGATTAATTCTATAGCGTGTGTTGTGGTTTGTGTTTATGTAATTTTACTTATTCTACAGTTGGAATAACTTAATATTCTTAAACACTAACAATACGAGCAGAATATTTCAAAGAAACAGCTTCGGCTTGATTACAATTTTATCATCTTAACATGATATCATATGAGATGAAATTTCAATTTTTACAAATGAAAGAGAAGCATGACATGGCAAATTATCATCATAACATGCATTGAGACATTTTTTTTAAATATATGCCGTCATAATTCGTATACTCACGATCCTCTAAAAGTCATGTTTTCGACAGAGCCAAGTTTAGTTACATCGCAGCGATGAATGTCATGTAAATAAAAATTTGAATGAAAATAATACGAGGAATGTCAAAAAGGTCCTGGAATTTTGTTGTAGCTCTTTATTACCACAATATAAGTACACGTTTACTTAATCGCCTTCTTAGTAGGCACCTTCGGAACACACAAACTTGCACCACTGATCCTGCCTTTGCTGGAATCACCGACGAAAGTCCTCTTTTTTTAACTTTCGAATTTCAGCCGTCGTGTTGGCTTTGATCTCTTTTACGGTGGCGAAACGGGTACCTTTGAGGCCCATTTTTATCTTTGAAAAGAGCCAAAAATCCGATGGTGTCAAATGCGGTGAGTAAGGCGGCTGGTGGAGTACTGGAATTCCAATTATTGAGAGGAGTGTCTGCACAACAATCGATGTGTGGCTGGATGCATTGTCGTGATGCCGTAACCATCTTCCTTGTTATTTGCGGGGGATTTTTTTTCAGATTGCATCCATCATTTTTTTCAATACTTGCTCGTATAAAGGACCGTTAACAGTTTTGTCCAGCGGGCACGAATTCATGGCGCACCAAAGCTTCGATATCAAAAAACGCAATGAGCACCATTTAAGTTTTGGATTTGATATGCTGTGATTTTTTTGGTGGGTCAGAGGACGTTGTGTGCCATTCCGATGACTTCATCTTTGTCTCCGGGTTGCAAGCAAACACTAAGGACTCGTCACCAGTAAAGACCATTTGAAGAAAAATTGAATCCATGCTTTTCTCAAAACACTCGCCGACCATCAACTTCCGACATTCCATTTGATCAGGGTTAGCTGCCGCGGGACAAACTTTGCACTCACATTTCATCTTCAAATCATCAAACAGAATTGCTTGAATGGATACATGAGAAATACCCACTTTTACCAACTCGTCGATGGTCATTCTTCGGCCATTCTTAAAGAAAAGATTCATTCTCATTCTTTATTCTTAAAGAAAAGATTCAGTCAAGAGTAGCTCAACGACTCTCATAAGATGTAAACAAAAATTAAAAAATAAATAATACCTATATAAAATAAATGATTAATGACCCTGGTTCCTTCCATCAAATCCTAAAACTCATAAATGTAATGTAATATACAAATTTTAGAGTTCAAAGTTAGTGATGGCTAAAGTATGGAAGGCTTTTTATATTCAGACATGAAGAAGTTTTACTGATTTCTGTAATACTTTCACTCGCACGTCTTTACGCTGTTCGTTGAAATTTTTGCAATCTTGACTCCAGAGGTAACAGGATTCAGATTACATTTTCAATGTAACAGATATATTGGCATTATTCAATTTACGCTAAAATCCTTACAAACATAAAATGACCCTTTTCTTCCAATTGATCGAATTCTAGCTAATACTTGATGAGATTAATAAGTTATACAAAGCCTGTCAGATATGGTACTTGTTCATTCGGTTAGGCTCGTATCATGGTGTGTTTCGGTGAAGCTGTACTTACCCTACATTTTCAGCAGTTGTATCTACTTTAATACCAACAATGCGAGCAGGAATTTTAATGAGCAGCTTTAGTTTGACACTTTCATTCCCATGTTATTCTTGCAAAAATAGTATTATATGATTTCTAGTTCTATAAATGAAAGAGTAGCATGCCGCGAAAACTATCTTCATAATTGCATTGACGATCACAAATTAAATAAGTTTGTGGTTGTTTCATTTTCATGATCACAACAGCTCTGAAATACGTTGTCGGTAAAGGGAAATCTGATCCCGTCAAAATAATGATTGCTCTCTTCATAGTAATAATAATAATTACAATAGAAGTAGAGCACATGGATTTCAGGTAGATGAATGATGCAAGTTTCATCGTTAGTGGTGCTGTGAGTGATACAATAGTGAAAAAGACACTGAAGATAGTAAATTCGATCCAACGTGAAATTATTATATATTCACTTTGGAATGTTTCAATTATTCCAGAAAGAGGTAATAAAGACATTGAAATCAAAAATGAATCGTATCTTCAGGGAGACAACGATTTCCATAAACACAAACACAAACCACAACACACGCTATAGAATTAATCACCAGTTCAAATGAAATGTACACAGGATATTAAAACATTGACATATATCGACATATGAAACAAGTAATTCTTGACGGTGATTCCTTACATCCAGTTCTCCAACAGTCCTATGACCTGATATAATACTCCCTGAGTACGATGACGGAAGTTAACTGTGGAGGACTTTCTATATCTTGATTGCAAGATGTATTACTGATTTATATAATGGGTTCACTTGGATGTTTTCACAGTGTTCTTTACAATTTTACATACTGACTCCACAGAGTATTGATTCAGTTCACCCTTTCAATCCAACAAATGATACTTTTATTCCGTCAGTGTACGGTAAACAGAAAATGTCTCTTTGCTTCGAATTGGCTCAATTGTAGCTTATGTATCATGATTTCATGTATTATAAATGACAAATCATATGTTCTACATATTCATCAGGCTTGCTTCGTATCACTGTGTGTTTCGGTATAGTTGTGTTTATTCTTCATTTTGAGCAGTTGTATTAAGTTTAACACTAACAAAGCGAGCAGTTTTAGGAAACAACTTCAGATTGAAACACACTGTTTACCACTCATTACCATATGAAAGAGCTAAGAATACATTTTACCATATGAAAGAGCTAAGAATACATTTTGCACAAAGAGTAATATACACATGCGTGTTAACGGATTACATTTGGGTATATACATGCTTTTTTTCAGTCGTAACGGACCGAAATGTGTTCCAGTAAACTTTTAGGACTTTATTGGTCCTTAAACACATATTTTATAAAGTTCTCTGAAAAATTAATTTTCAAACAATAGTTCTCTAAAAAGAAATGGTATCTTGTTAAAATACTTTTACCTTTGGTTTAATGTGTAATGTTTTATTTCCATTTAATATAAATAAAATCGATTTATCAAAAGTAAAAGGACGAAAGCTTCAAGGGTATGTTTATATTATCTCGTGTTACGAGATGAGATGTTAGAGTTCCGGTAAATTTATATGTAGCAAAAAGCTCTGTATATAAAATATGTAAGTCGGGGACGAAAATATTTTAATATTCGTTAATTTTTACGATGCTTTTCGCTTTTATAAAAAAAAATACTTGATACGGAAATTAGAAGTAGCTTTCAGAACCAAAATAGGGGCAGCATTTTTTTTTTTTTTTTTACTATCAATAACGTTCTAATCAATAAAAGGCCTGCTACGAACCTACAGTTTAATGTGGAACTTGAACTACATCCCAACGGGAAACGAACATACGACCATTAGCAATAAAAGGAAGAGATTAACTATTAAGCTACGTCAGAGCCCAAGAAAGGTACTAAAGCTTCCAACTATCCTTCAGGAACATAAACGCAATTTTTCCGTAAAAAAGTTATTTACTACCAAAAGAATCTAATAAATGATAAGCGGAAACATTTAAAGCCTTTGCTTTGACTTAAGACAAGCTTGGATTTGATATCCGGGAGAAGCCATCCTACTTTATTTTTATTTTCACCAACTGAATTCTGTGAACATTTGCAACAACACTGAACCTTTCTTCCACCTGCTAGTTTCCTTGAAACTATGGGGTTAACGCGGCCTTTCTTCACCTACGAGTACAATTTTAAAGGAAAAGTGCTCATAGTGCATCTAGACATACGAAAGTGCTAAGCCTGCCTCTTGTTCAAATAATAACATACACATGCACATATACACACCGAAACTAAGTTTGTACATAGTACATATTACTAGTGTACGAATATTTTGTTGATAATTTTCATTATATACATATTTATAAAAATCGATCTTTCTGTGAAAAGTAGTAAGTTTATTTCAGAGTCAAAAGAAAAGCATTAAATTTATCAATTTATCATGATTCGACTAAACAAAGTAGTACACTGTAAACAAAGTTTGTAATTACAGTGAATATTAAGTTGTTTACTACCATAAGCCCATTGAACCGTGAGCCGAAACATCGAGAAAATTACTTTCAGTTGGTGAGGACTGGATTCTGTACCCAGAACCAGGTATTGTGGATGATTTTTTTTTTTTTTTTTTTTTTTTTTTAATTAAGTAAATGCTCCGCTGAGACCTAGAAAATAACCTAAAATTTGTCCATATTAACTAATTTTCGAAACGTTACACAGTGTGAAATGAGTGGCATGCATGGTTATTGTAGTCTTATACGGAAAACCGATTTAACTTATAAATGTTTTCTAGTTTCTGAATGTACAGCCTGAGAATAAAGAAAGATTGACAAATTGCATCGCAAGATCTCATGAGTAGGAGAGACAATCGGAAAGAGTTACATCACTCCTGAAAAATTGTTAGTTGTGCGAGACACTCTGTGCTTACATTACTACATTAACTGAAACGTCGTGGTGTGGCTATATTCACTTAGCTTTCGCATAATAAAGACAGACTGTATACGTACTGGACTGCAGTGCAGTGTACTGGATTTATCTTGCCATAGACAGAGCAGGAATTCTATTCCTTATGATCATTTTCCATGCCAGCTTCGTCATATATCTTTTCCTTTAAACTATTTCCTTCTATAAATTTTTGATTCGTTCATTTGTTGTTTCTAATTCCCCTTTCTTTTGAATCTATAGCTCGCTGTTTTTCCCCTTTCGAGTGTCCTTACCTTCCTGAACCTCATATATTGCCTGTTTTTCATATCCCTTTCTCATTCTTATCGGCGCATACCTCATTTTAGAGTTGCTATTGCCCACACAAATAATTTTATAATTCATTTTCCTCCAACAGCTGTTCTTGTACTACTTTTTTGTTTACAAAAAACAGTATTCGAACCTAAACTCTCAAACCTAAATATATGTTTTTCCCCCTTCCCTCCTTTTTCTCTTTATATGTGAAAAAGACAATGATGCCAGAACATCACTTTTAATATGATTTTCTTACTTTCCTGCCTATTAAATAGAGCAATAAAAGATTGAAAGCCTTGGCTTTCAATTACAACGCACTGTATTCAGTTTTCTTCAGTTAGTGACTTCTGAATCAATGGAAATAATTTTCTTCATCTGCGGTCATTTAATGTAATACGATTATCATTTTCAAATATGAAACTTGAATATTTTTGGATTATCATTTTGAAAGGATCAAATTTTCTATATTCGGTATCAAGGTACAGAAACAAGTTAAGAGGTATTGTAGGTAGTAGTAAACGTGAAAATACTCCAAAACGATAATCATAAGATTCTTTAGATCTTAAAAAAAATATCGAAGTTTCCTATCTGAAAATAGTGGTAAATCGTTATATGAATATTAGTAAACACTACGTTAAATGAATATTGGTAAATACTGCGTTAGTTGACATGAATATTGAATTTTGTGAAGGATTCATTGAGAAATGTTTTATTGAAACTGTTCGTGGGCAACAACAGCAACCAAAGGTTTCATTCCGTCATGTATTTTTAATATCCCTATATACTGGTAGTAGGAATGGGAATGGAACACCCCTGACCTTGAGGTATCATGCCATTATTCGCCTAAAGGATTGAGGGGAAACCAAGGGGAAAGGCTCAGTCAGAACAGCCGATCTGGAATTTAAACCCAGAAGTTCCTGAATGCGGAGCCGAAGGAACAAGTGAGAGCATTGCTACCGTTCTAATTAACATATTTCAGAATTACATCTAAAAACACATTAAAATGAAAGATTTTACAGTTTCGTTTGCTGTGAGTTTATTAATTTTAAAATAAGTGCTTTAAAAATTATACAAGAAACTAAGAGAAGGTATAATGTAATATAATTTTTAATCTTTCACACACAAGTGACGCTAAGACATGAACTTGTCTAATCACTTTTAGGTTTAGGTCTTGTTGGTTTCTTCTTGATAGTATTATACAGATAATACTGCTTCCAGGATCGGTTAATCAATACGCCCTGTAATTTTCAATGAATTCTTCGCATGCTGAGTTTCCAGGAACTCTTTTTAGTGAAATATATTTGAATAAAGTCCTCTGGATGGCAACTTTTTCTTCTTTAGTCTAGAACCTCCTTTCTTGCTTTATTAATCTCAATTCTTTTTTTGGGCTCAAGATTTCGCTATATTCAATGAAGTTAATTTTTCTCCCACCGTTTCGTTTGCTGACATTGTGTCGTCTTCAACTTCACTTTCTCCCGACATTCCGTTTCCGTTTGCTGACATTACATTCTCTTCAGCATAAATTCTTCTTCAGCTTCTTTTCCGCTTTCTCCTTTACGTTCTTCTCCGCTTTCTTCTTCACTCTCTGAAGTTAACTGAATATCATCTAAAGTCTTACTTGCGTATATCTACTGACAACGACATACACGCTCAGTGAAAGTCAGTTTGAGCTCTACAAAAAAAAAAGATGACCTGTAACTCTCTCTTCCAACTTCCTTCCGCAAAGAACAAGTTACGCGTGTGTCTGTGTGCGTGCCCAAGTGTATTACAAGCACATCGATATGTTAACACGCCAACACTGTGAGCACAATTTTTTTCCGAGCACATTTTAGTGGGTGCTCAGAGAGAAATAACCGCAAATTCGTATTCTACAGCTGAAGTTACGTCAGATAGTGATGAAAAATGAGATTGCTTACAATACGTCATCTACAAACTTTTTTTTTACACCGAGTGTTTCGATCTCAGCCAGTTTAGATACACACGTCGCGATAGTGCCGCGCTCTCGCGACAAAATAAAGAAACACGTGTGTTTTCTTCATTCGGTTGGACGGGCAGGTAATAGATGAAAGGAAGCGTTTTTTCTTCAACAGTTGTTTAAAAAAAATCGAAGCAGAACAATTTATACATTCAAAGCGTTCAGAACCTAATTGAAGATGGAGCGAAAGAAGTCCACTCGGAAAAGAAAGCACTGGGAGCTGGAAGATAATATTAATTATTTATTATTACTTTAGCGATTATGCATTATTTATTTATTATTATTTTATTAATTGTGCTATTTCTATGTATGACAAATAGTATGAAATATATACTCCTAAACCCACACACCCATTACTGGGGGAAGGAAAGAAAATGGCAAATGCAAAATCGACTTGTAGGTGACATGACGTAGATTCAGTGTAAACTGTAATGTGAAACCCCATTTACCCTAATGAGAATGAAACAAAAAGCCAATGAAAATATAGGTAGGCTGAGCATATTCTGATTTATTTAAATCGGGACATTATCTGGTCTGTAGCATTGACTTCAATTTTCCGAAACCAGGACGCTAATGCAGAATAATAATAATAATAATCAGAAAAGCACTTTAAGCGAGCATATTTCAAGTCTTTCTGCCGGCCATCTTTCGTTTATTTATTTTCATTCTTTCAGGGTTTCCGAAACTTTTCCCTTTAAAATGGGGAAAGGGTACATTATCGAAACCTTTATTTGGAATTTGAATGTTGTTTATGGTCTTTAGGCATCTAAGGCTCAGGCAGGAAAAGGGAGGGGGAAATTTCGGGAAGGTGTCGGCCAGGGCCTGTGCTGAAGGTACGATCCCGGCATTTGCCTGGTGTGACTAAATTAAAACCCCGGAAGAATATCAGTTGGGATGGTCGGACGCTGGGATCAAACCCACGACCTCCCGAACACTACGCCAACATTCTTGCACTGAGCTACTCCGGCTCGGTTCGTACATTTGGAGTCCATATACCCAAAGAATGTTTTTGTAGGGTTCGATGTCCCTGCAACTTGTGACAGTCTTAGACCATTGTTGCTACTTCATGACTATGATAGCAAATTATGTTTAAAATTTTCCCTTATTCAGGTGAAAATCAACTTTACCTTAAATTTACTCAATTAGCAAATATTCATCATTATTTTACCGGGACAAACCGTCCGGGACACCGAGACACTTCAAACAGGGACAGTCCTAGTCAAATGGGGTCTTTTTGCCAGCCTATAAGTATAGAGAGAATATCATCAATGTATTGCAGCTCATCACATTTCGTCATAATGTGGCCGCTGTTCAACTCACTATTTGGATTCGGGAATGGTTTTCCAGTGGATACCTTTCCTGTCACCAACATACTACTGTAAAGACGACTATATACAGTAGATCGAGTACTAATATAAATACCACAATATAGGTGGATACGCTATCTACTTGGAAATACTAGTCTTGAGCTCGATCTACTGTATATAGTCGTCTTTACAGTAGTATGTTGGTGACAGGAAAGGTATCCACTGGAAAACCATTCCCGAATCCAAATAGTGAGTTGAACAGCAGCCACATTATGACGAAATGTGATAAGCTGCAATACATTGATGATATTCTCTCTATACTTATAGGCTGGCAATACGACCCCATTTGACTAGGACTGTCCCTGTTTGAAGTGTCTCGGTGTCCCGGACGGTTTGTCCCGGTAAAATAATGATGAATATTTGCTAATTGAGTAAATTTAAGGTAAAGTTGATTTTCACCTGAATAAGGGAAAATTTTAAACATAATTTGCTATCATAGTCATGAAGTAGCAACAATGGTCTAAGACTGTCACAAGTTGCAGGGACATCGAACCCTACAAAAACATTCTTTGGGTATATGGACTCCAAATGTACGAACCGAGCCGGAGTAGCTCAGTGCAAGAATGTTGGCGTAGTGTTCGGGAGGTCGTGGGTTTGATCCCAGCGTCCGACCATCCCAACTGATATTCTTCCGGGGTTTTAATTTAGTCACACCAGGCAAATGCCGGGATCGTACCTTCAGCACAGGCCCTGGCCGACACCTTCCCGAAATTTCCCCCTCCCTTTTCCTGCCTGAGCCTTAGATGCCTAAAGACCATAAACAACATTCAAATTCCAAATAAAGGTTTCGATAATGTACCCTTTCCCCATTTTAAAGGGAAAAGTTTCGGAAACCCTGAAAGAATGAAAATAAATAAACGAAAGATGGCCGGCAGAAAGACTTGAAATATGCTCGCTTAAAGTGCTTTTCTGATTATTATTATTATTATTCTGCATTAGCGTCCTGGTTTCGGAAAATTGAAGTCAATGCTACAGACCAGATAATGTCCCGATTTAAATAAATCAGAATATGCTCAGCCTACCTATATTTTCATTGGCTTTTTGTTTCATTCTCATTAGGGTAAATGGGGTTTCACATTACAGTTTACACTGAATCTACGTCATGTCACCTACAAGTCGATTTTGCATTTGCCATTTTCTTTCCTTCCCCCAGTAATGGGTGTGTGGGTTTAGGAGTATATATTTCATACTATTTGTCATACATAGAAATAGCACAATTAATAAAATAATAATAAATAAATAATGCATAATCGCTAAAGTAATAATAAATAATTAATATTATCTTCCAGCTCCCAGTGCTTTCTTTTCCGAGTGGACTTCTTTCGCTCCATCTTCAATTAGGTTCTGAACGCTTTGAATGTATAAATTGTTCTGCTTCGATTTTTTTTAAACAATTGTTGAAGAAAAAAACGCTTCCTCTCATCTATTACCTGCCCGTCCAACCGAATGAAGAAAACACACGTGTTTCTTTATTTTGTCGCGAGAGCGCGGCACTATCGCGACGTGTGTATCTAAACTGGCTGAGATCGAAACACTCGGTGTAAAAAAAAAAGTTTGTAGATGACGTATTGTAAGCAATCTCATTTTTCATCACTATCTGACGTAACTTCAGCTGTAGAATACGAATTTGCGGTTATTTCTCTCTGAGCACCCACTAAAATGTGCTCGGAAAAAAATTGTGCTCACAGTGTTGGCGTGTTAACATATCGATGTGCTTGTAATACACTTGGGCACGCACACAGACACACGCGTAACTTGTTCTTTGCGGAAGGAAGTTGGAAGAGAGAGTTACAGGTCATCTTTTTTTTTTGTAGAGTTCAAACTGACTTTCACTGAGCGTGTATGTCGTTGTCAGTAGATACTTTCGATCGCTAGAGAACAGCGCGAATAACGTAGTCCTCCATTTTGGAACTGGTAGACGTGTTTTCAATGCTTCTGAATGATATAATTACATAATGTTATTTACTTTATTGCCGAATATAATAAGAGAGAGAAAATGGTATTTCAGTGATAAATAAACAAAACGTAACCAAAGTCTAATATCAGGGAAAGCAATTAAATAAATTTATATAATGATAGTTGTGCGCTCAGAGGACTTAAATAGTAGATACAGCAATGTATTTGCTTACGTCTTTTTTGTAATATTTATTTCTTTAAGAAATTAGTAGACTCTGTCTACCTTATCTATCCTCAGTATCCGCCACTGTTTGACTTTGTTTCCCAAAATAGGCTACAATGGCTCGAATATGTGTAAATTTGGTGACTGTGTCGGCTAAGAAAGATGCTTTTTAAACAACGATTGAACATATCTAACTGCATGGATGGAGTCATTATTATATTGGGAAATTCATTTTTTAGAAAACAGCGTTTGTACCATGAATAGACCTCATTTTCCAAAATTTGTGCATAGTCTTTGGGATTGATTCTACCTTTCTGAGTGGAAATAGGTCTTTCATTAAACCAAAGTATGGCTCCCACTTCAGTTAATTCGGATTGTAAATATTTATGCGTTCTTCACAGTTTGTTTTGTGGTAGGGAACATTGTGAAGGATGAATCGATTAACCAAATAACTTGTTTTCAATCGCCAATTTAGGATTTTTGCTCGTTTTGTTACTGTTTTCGTCTTTGTCCTTGTACATTCACGTGTGTGAACAGTCGCTTGTAAGCTTTGCCGTGGATAGTCTGTTTATAAAATTCCTCTAAATACGGGATTGTGAAGATGTAGATTCAACTCTGAAGTCACTTTAATAGCAAGTAAATGTTGCAGTCCTCATTAATGCTCAGCATCCTCTTTCATTCGTCTTGCTCTTTCTTCCACTATTAACGGAGTTTTAACTTGAAATATGCTGTCGTTACTTTAAAGCCGTTGATCCACAGCTAGCTGTGGATACAGCAAATAAACTGTTTTTTTTTTCACAGATGCTCCAGGTAGATGGATTTCAACAGTTTGTCCTCTTTGAACCTCTGAGAGGTGTAACATCATACACATTCAATACAGTAGTACGATGTCCACAGCTTTACTGATTCCTACTAGTATTTTATATTATTTTGTGTGCAGCTCCTGTACCTGTGTTGTGTGTTCATCTGCTTTTATAGCAAAATAAAGATAGTCCATTCATAATGAGCATTGGTGATGGTAGATATGTATTGATCGTGTTTCAATCTATTGTTTCAGAGAGTTCTTCATGTTGAGGGAGCACACAGTATGTTTGTGACAGGATTAGAATTCTTGCCAGTAATATCAGACGATCCGCCAATCACAAGCAGTACAGATGCTGCCGTACTTAGCATATCTGTGGACAATCAAGTCTGTATACATAGCGTCGCATCTAGAGGTATGTATTCAAACACAAGTATAAGCATGTGTATTTGTCCAGGAAATGTGGATTAATCTAATATTCTTCTAATAGCTATGTATTGCTATTACTAAGGAACGCATTTTTATATTAATACAGCCATTTGGTACCGAGCGGCCGTGGCTCAATTGTAGAGCCTTGGCGTCCTGGGCTCGATCCCAGCGGCCCTGTGCCGTCTACCTTCCACATCCTTTTCCTCACCTTATTCCGGCCTGAGTCTCACACGCCTAAAGGCTTTAAAATTAATTCAATTCATACATTGCTTGCTTTGTAGATATGTAGAAAGTAAAAATTTCAGCTGATTACTACATTACCATTGTTATGTTTCAATATTACATTATTTTAATTTATTTTTCAATATTAGCCAGCAATAATTTAAAACAATGCATACACCTGAGATAAGCCGCGGAGTGTGTGTAGTGTAAATATACAAATGGAAGTGCAAATCAAAAGCTTTAGTGCCCAGCTACTGCGTGTTGCCTGCGGTATAGGATATCCTTTGTTTTGAAATGGAACAATCTTACGGTGATATATTTTATTTTCTATTGTCCCGAGAATTTCGCTATCTTCTTTTCCAGATATTAATTAATCTGTGATTAACTTTACGAAACAGGACTTGATGTAAGAGTGAGTTGCAGTGTCTTAAGATCAAATAACCCTAAGATTTGTCTGTGCCTCTAACTGAAATTTTATAAAGAGGTCACCACGGTGTTTACATCCGAAGAAAATAATCACAACCTATTATGAGAAAATCTGTTCAAGTAATCTTTCACTAGTTTTGTTACATAGAAAAGAGATTTTGTTTGAATGTGTAATTTTACCTTATGAATAGTGTATTATCTTCGTCCAGTTCTGTAGCATAAGTCTATCTACTCTCTTGGTATCTCCAAAGAAAATATGAGAATGAAAATTACTGTTACTGATTGGAGTGATGTTATTGGCGTTCTGCCTCGTAATCGAAAGTTACCGACTTCGGAAGAGAGAGCCTACTTAATATTTATCCAGTCTTGTCAGTCTTAGGCAATTTCTGGAATAATACATCAAAACACTTTTCTCTATTTTCTTTGTCTGTGAAGCAGTTTAAAATGTATGTGAAAAATAGTCATATCTGTGTAGATGTACTTAGGTGATGGATGACGGACAGTTCGTAATTACAATAGTTTAACTACAAAGTCAATGCAACGTTTCCGACTTAGCTGCAACTCTTGCTGCACTGTGTAGAAGTTGTTTTCGTGATCATGATGATCGTTATCCCAAACGTAATTCACTAAAAATACTTCTACGTGAATTCCAATTTGCCGGAATTCCAAATTATTTTCAGACGGGTAGTATAGTATGCCACAATGCTATAATAACGCTTATCCAACGAGAGAATCGAGCTTAACATATATCGTTATACTCTCGAACTTAGTGATTGTTACTTCCAGAGGCGAGCGAAGATCCAGAACTCGATTAATACTACAGTATGTTTAATTGCGGATATGTTGATTACATAATATTACTTTCGAAAATGAATAATAATAAAAAGCATCTTTCGGCAATAGTGCAATTTCGTGTGTTAATGCAATTTCATAGCTGTTAAATTGACCGGGATATTTAATTTTACCACGTAGCATCAGATATAAACTTACGTAATTTTCTACCTAGTATCTACCAAAAAAAAAGTAAAATTTTTATAAAATAACCTTTACCGTTCGGCTTCGATCTCCAATCAGCAGACGTTAATATGCACTTACGGTCAAAAGTTATCACGAACGAAAGACGAATAGCAACAAAGTGACCTCGAGGTGAGCATAATAAGAAAATCTGTGCTCCCGCTCTCTACGCACGTGGTCGCTGGTTCAATTCCTGCCAGGGCTAAAATAACGGAGTGATTGAGAACCAATTTTACCAGAACTATAGGTCCCTTGAAATAAAGCTCGCCAATCAGCAAGGACGTAGCAATTCTACGTCCAAGAAATATCAACTATTAACTACATGCAACAATAGCAGTAATAACAAAATAGTAATAATAATAATAGCATGAAGAATAAACCTTCAAATACAGGTAGACTTGTTGGAACTTTATTAAAAGTTTCCATAATATATTTATATAGAGAAAGTTTTTTTTAAAATCAGTTATAGCCTCAATGTTACAACCTTCCTTACCTTAGATACCAAGCGGTGTAAGTACCGATCGTTGTTAATTAATTAGCTATTGCTTTGCAAAGCACAATTGTTTCTCATTAGGTAATCAGACAATAGTACAAAAATTGCTGCACAACTACGAAAATTGTTCCGAACACAGTGTTGCGAACTAATTAAAGAAAATAATTTTTCAAAATGTTTCCGTATTGATCTACAACAATTTTTTCATACGTGTTCCTTAGGTACTGGGCAGGTCATAGATGTATTTCGGTTGTCTGTGTTGCCACCTTCAGAATCCTTTTTTTTTTTTAAGTTGCTTCCAAACCGTTTTACATATCAGCACCAAAGTTGGCGTAATCATTTTCAACACAATAGAAAAAATGTGGGTCAGGTATCAGAGTTGTCAACCTATTTTAAAATTCAACTGATACAAATGTCTTTTCTTACACAAATGTACACGCGTTGATTGATTTACACCATATTTCGTATACATGTGCATTAGGTACTGGAACAGATCATAGAAGTACTCCGCGCGCCGCAGGCACCTAAGTTTTCAGTGCTGCCAACCATTTTCATAAATTTAATATTTCAAATTGCTCCCATACCGTTGGTTGTATCTGAATCAAACTTGACAGTTAGGAATAGGTCGTAGAGGTACTGCAGAAGCCACAGTTATCAGTGTTGCCAACCAATTTCAAAAATTAAAATTTTCAAATTGCTAGTGACATTGGATGTATTAACATCACATTTGGCATTTATGTACTGGAATAGGTCATATATATATATACAGGGTAAGTCAAAATGATGAACCCGATTTCCTAAATTTATTTTGTGAAATATAATGAACATATCTTAATGTGAGCTACGCGCAAGGAAAGGCAAAAGTTCAAAGTTTAGTTGAGTTTAGTTTATGTCCCGCGTGGTTGCATTGTCTACCGCTACGCGGCGCTGGAAGCAGTTAACGAAAATGGCGCCGACTGGAGAGCAGAAATCGTTCTGTGTGCTGGATTACCATGTAAACAACTCTGTGATGAGTGTTCAACGGCATTTCCGTACCAAGTATGGCAGAGACCCACCTACTGGAAAAACCATTCGTACGTGGTATGAAAAATTCAGAGATACGGGCTGCATCTGTAAGCGAAAATCGACTGGCCGTCCTTCAGCTGAGGAAGAGACAGTGGAACGTGTTCGCGCCAGTTTTGTGCGGAGTCCACAGAAGTCTACCTACCGGGCAGCGAGGGAACTTGAAATGATACAGAAAACTGTATGGCGAATTCTGCGGAAACGCTTACAAATGAAATCCTATCGCTTGCAACTGCTACAAGCGTTAAGAGACACTGATTATGCTGAAGCGGTGTTTCACCTTTCTGGGAATGTGAATAGACACAACGTAAGGATCTGGGGAACTGATAATCCCCACGCAGTTGTGGAACACCAACGCGATTCACCCAAGGTGAATGTGTTTTGTGCCATTTCCCCTGAAAAGATTTATGGGCCCTTTTTCTTCCTTGAACCTACTGTGACAGGACATGTTTTTCTTGATATGCTGCAACAATGGCTCCTTCCACAGCTCGAAGAGGATAGTGCAGATTTCATTCTTCAATTGGATGGTGCCCCTCCCCATTCGGGATCATCTCAATGAGGCATTGCCACAGCGCTGGATAGGCCGTGCATCTCAGGAGGATCGAGTTCTCATTCGTTGGCCACCTCGTTCCCCCGATCTGACCCCGTGTGATTTCTTTTTGTGGGGTTTCATAAAGGATCGTGTTTACGTACCACCACTTCCAACAACATTGGGTGACCTTCGCGCCCGCATCACAGCAGCCGTTGCAGAGATTGACCGTGAAACACTACACAAGGTTTGGCAGGAGATAGACTA
>JAGDQP010007183.1:42154-68618 GCA_022664845.1 Lepisma saccharinum
GGTGACCTTCGCGCCCGCATCACAGCAGCCATTGCAGAGATTGACCGTGACACACTACACAAGGTTTGGCAGGAGATAGACTATCGGCTTGATGTGTGTCGTGTTACGCGAGGTGCTCACATAGAGCACTTGTGATGTGACTGAAAAAAACTTTGAGAGTTACCCTTCTTACCACATGTATTACATTCAGATATGTTCATTATATTTCACAAAATAAATTTATGAAATCGGGTACATCATTTTGACTTACCCTGTATATATATATATATATATATATACTCCCAAGTGCTTTGGCAAGATCTTGAAGTATTGTGATAACCTTTCCATTCTTGTCAATACTTTTACTAATTATTAATTAATTTGTATAGTACATCCGACATACTTCTTTCTACATGCTCGGAATCCATATTGGTTACATGACTATTATGTTTTTGTACCCTTTCAGATTGCAGGGGGGTGCCAGATATAGGGGGAAATTTATATCTATAGAACTACTAGGGCTAGGAAGGTGAGTGTTATGTCGTTGGAAAGGTCTCGGCAAGACGAGTTCAAACCCGTATAATTCATCCAGATTGCAGGGGTCGTTCCCGAGTTTCAGGCGGGAATTTCTTCTTTGGAACTACTAGGGCTAGGAAAGTGGTTGAGGAGTCGTTGGAAAGGTTTCTGCAAGACGAGTTCAAACCCATCCTATCATTCATCCAGATTGCAGAGGCGGTTCCCGAGTTTTGAGGGGGATTTTCAACTTTGGAACTGCCATGGCTAGGAAAGTGATTGAGGTGTCGGAAGGTCTCGGCAAGAGGAGTTCAAATCAGTACCATTCATCCAGATTGCAGGGGCAGTTCCCGAGTTTCGGGGAGGAGTGAATTTCAACTTTGGAACTACTGGGGCTAGAAAGGTGGTTGATGTGTCGTTGGAAAATTTTCGGCAAGACTAGTTCAAACCCGAATAATATATCCAGTTAGCAGGGGGGGTTCCCGAGGTTTTTTTTGGAGAGGCAGATTTACAAATTTGAAACTACCAGGGCTAGGAAGGTGGTTCAGGTGTCGTTGGAAAGGTCTTGCCGCATTTTTCAAGTGCATCATTGATAATATAAATAGGATGCTCGCTGATGAAGCCTGGCGGTAGCTTTTTTATTTATTAACTATCCAAATACAGCTCAGGCCATTTTACATTGGACAACATAACAATGCGCAACAAACAAAACAAAATAACAAAGAAAAGTAATAACAATAAACTAGATATTAGAAGCTTATGTGCATAGTCCCCCGAGTGGGCTCCGCTTCACTTTTTTTAAAAGGAAATTTATATTCTTTATACTTCTAAGTAATTGCTCCGTTTTGGAAATTTCAGCATTTTACAAAATTCACTGAAGTATGTTAGAAAAGTCAGCTTATTATTATTATTTTCGTTATACACATTTTCAAAATTTTACACAGAAGTAGGTTAGAACAATCAAGTTTGATGTTTTCAATATAACCGATGGAACACAGTTTGTCTTGTATGCCATTCAAAATTCTCCACTTCCAGAGGAATAGGATTTCCCTACCGATCTGACAAACTAAGTATAAGCACTTGGAAAGCGAACTAGGGGTTGTTTGAAGTTCTATGCCGGTAGATATAATAATGAATTAATATTATATACGACTTGTAACAACTTTAAGCTAAAATTGTTTTTAAATCTGAATTTAATTTAAAATTAATCTGCTATCATGGACCTGAGTGCCAACTACAGCCTTCAGCCTCTCGGTATCGTTCTGATTATTATTATTATTGGGTCATTCCACGTCAGTTCAACCAAGGCTTTTAACCTAGTATCTCCAATTTGGATGAAATGTGGTGATGTTGTAGAACTTTTTGTACTGATTTCAAATCTGTAATTTTTATTGCAATCGCACCAGCAATTCCGAAGTTATTGAAGTTCAAAAACGGATTAAAAATCAATTTGTTCAAGTCGCGACATACAATTTTCGCATTGTTTTAAAAAACTAAAAACGTCATATCTCGGTTCCTATTTATACTAGAAACATGATTCCTGTTCTTATTCAGATTGTCTTCAAATGATCAACCAGGAACAATTTATAAAGTTATGACTTAGCTTTTAGAAAATTTACAAAGTCAGTTGAAAAATAAAATGTTGCAAAACACTAAAACACCATTTTGTAAACTTCAAACTTCAAATCTTTATAACTCAAAATTCCCATCATGGATTGCAATGATTTTTCTTTTCTTTGAAAGCTCATTACATCTATTTTCATATGTAAAATAATAATAATAATAATAATAATAATAATAATAAAAAAAAAGAGGCCATGAAAGCATTAGGGAGAAAAGTGAAATATTATAAATGTACCTGTAAAAAGTAAAATTAAGTCTTTCTTCCTCTATCTTACGCTATCTTCATGTTCCATGTTTCACGGTATGTTGAGTCGGAATGGTTCTGTCCTTAAATGATGAAAAATATTTCATGCAATGGTGGAAAATTAACAAATATCATGAGAAACCTATTAAAATATCCTAACGGGCCGCAGATTATTAATTTTCGGGAAAACTTTCAAAAACTTAAAATTTACGAAAAATCTGGGAAATTTTATGGATGTTGTGAAAAATCAAAAAATTTCAGAAAAACAGGTCTACGTTAGCCTAATCCTACCTAACCTATCTTTACATAATCAAACCGCCCCTTACCCCTCCCAACTGTTTTTCCGTCAAATAGAAAATGACGCTTTTATTATACAGGGTGTTCAGAAACAAACTTTGGGGATGATTGTGATTGCTGACATCGAAACAAAAAAAAAAAGTTCCCATAAATATGGGTCGAATTCTGCGTCGTTTGGGAGATACAACGTTGCCAACTGGAAGCTAAAAAGTCGACACGGTCAATGGGATTAAAATGAAGAAGTCGCAATAAAGCAGAAACTATACATGAAATGAAAAGGCATTACTATAGTAGTGACGGACCAATTTTAAAATCACGAAAACCGAACCAAAATCACTTAAAACACACACATTACGTGTTCATGGGAGGCGAGCGGTTTATGCAATTGTTTTCTTGCACTTGTCGTAGATTATCATAAATTTGTGACCATACAAACGTGGAGGTTAGGTAAGGTCATGTATCTTTACAAAATATATTTTTATGTTCACATTTATCATTAATAATTCCTTCTTTGCATTTTTCGTAAATTATCTTAAATTACTGATCATATGAACGTGGAGGTTAGGTAAGGTCATGTATCTTTACAAAATATATTTTGACACATATTGACACTTACCTTCAGCACATAGGCGTGTTAACTCACCCAATTTCCATTAGAAAGTCGTGTACAATTGTTTCGGGGCCTTTTCTTTTCTTACATAAATACTCCGCTACAT
This sequence comes from Lepisma saccharinum, assembly GCA_022664845.1. Lineage (NCBI taxonomy): Eukaryota > Metazoa > Arthropoda > Insecta > Zygentoma > Lepismatidae > Lepisma > Lepisma saccharinum. Next base: position 45,527 of record JAGDQP010007183.1, read on the forward strand.
AACCTTAAAAATGTACTTTCCCATGACATTTCTATACCATTCAATAACACTAACGCACGAAATGTCATAACCATAACAAAAACACGCCATTTCAACACTGCCTTCCCGCCTTCCACATGACAACAAATGTAACTCTACGCAAAATAGTTCCTTCCGCCACAACATACAGTGCGACCTAAAACATCTTAAAAACACACTACAACGATATTATTATTCACTTATAATGTTACCCACATTACTATTTTCCTCCCTATTACTCGCAAACATCACACAATTATCCCAATTCATCCTGTAAATTTCTAAAAATTGGTCCGTCACTACTATAGTTAACCCAATGAAAATATCGTTTGTGGGAAGTACCTTCCAACAACATAGTGGATATCAGAAGTGAAAATGCAATGTCAACTGACTGTCAGTGTTGCCAACCTGGTATTGCGTTGAACATTTGCAAATCGCACTGCGTCTGTTTATGAAATTTGGTTCATGCCTAGTAATGATGAACAGCATACGTATGCAAAGCAGAAACTGCAGTGTTGCACGCTATGGATAACATATGGGAGGATATATCCGAGAGAAATACAAATTCGAGCTCGAATATGATCGATAATTGGGAACACTGCTGTGTATGCTGGACATATGTCATCACGAGGACATGCAACAAATCCAATAAAATGGACGTAGTGGCATGAAAATATTCAACGTGATACCAAGTTAACAACTCGGTGACATCGCGTTTTCACTTCTGATATCCACTATGTTGTTGGAAGATACTTGCCACAAACGATATTTTTATTTCATGTATTGGTTCTGCTTTATCGCGATCTCATTTTCATTTCGTTGTCGGCGTCGACTTTTGGACTCCCAGTTGGAAACGCAGAATTCGACCCATGTTTATAGGAACTTATTTCCTTGTTCCGATGTCAGCAATCACCCCCCGAAGTTTGTTACGGCCTTTTCTGAACACCCTGTATAATTTGAACCTAAGTAGTCAGGGGCCCCCGTCGTGCATCATGTGCTTTCAAACATTTTCCGGAAAATTCCGTATTTTGGGATTTTTTTTAAAAATCCGGAAATACGGGATTTTCAATCTTTTGAAAACTTTTTAAGTTTTTGAAAGTTTTCCCGAAAATGAATAGCAGGAGCCTGCGGCCCGTTAGGTTATTTTGCGAGGGGCATTCAGAAAGTAATGCTTTCAAGCTCACTACTTGGCCAATAGTACTGCAAACATTCTGAACTGTTTATCATTAATGCACTGATGTTTAAGCTATAGAATGTAACTTGTTTCACCTTCCTATCTCTTCTCGTTCCAGAGTAATGGAGCAATCCATGGCATCCAGTAGTGACGTCCGGTTGAAACAGCGGGCTGTCATTGAATTTCTGACTGCGGAAGGTTGTGCGCCCAGCAACATTCATCGCCGTGTGACTGCAGTTTACGGGGATGCCTGTGTTGACGTCAGCACTGTGCGGTGCGGAGGTGGGTAAGGACTGTGAAAGACCAAAATCCAGCCGCATCAAATCTCTATGATCAGCACCAAAGTGGACGGCTCGCAACGGCCTCTGATGACGATCATCAACATCAGGTGGACGAGTTGATTCGGGGCAGTCGCAGGATGAAGCAACACGAGATCGCAACAACGCTCACCATTTTCATTGGTTCAGTGAACCGCATCGTTAAGGACCTTCTGTGTTACAAGAAGATGTGCGCTCGTTGGGTACTGCGGCAACTGACGCCGGACATGAAAGAGTCGAGGAAGAGAATCTGTCAGCAGCTGCTCCTGCGATATGAACAGGAAAGTGACGACTTTCTTCGTAGAATTGTTACTGGCGACGAGTCGTGGACACACCATTACGACCCGGAAACGAAGCGTCAGTTGATGGAGTCCTCTCCTCCGCCAAAAAAGTTCAAAGTTGTCCCATCTGCTGGCAAAGTGTTGTTGACCCTTTTTTTGGATTGGGATGGGGTCATGTATACTGAATTTCTGCGAAACGGTCAGACAATAAACTCAGATCGCTACGTTGACACCCCAAAGCGACTGTGGGCCAGATTGCAACGCACTCGCAAAGATAAACAGGCAATTGTGCACCACGACAATGCTCGTCCGCACACAAGCCACAAAACTCAGAGGAAGCACTGCAGCGCCTGAGGTTCACGGACATTCTGCCTCATCCTGCCTATAGTCCGGATCTTGCGCCCTGCGACTTTTGGGTATTCCCCAAACTTAAGGATCACCTTAAGGGCCAACGCTACAGTTGTGACGCCGAGGTGGTGGAAACAGCAGTTCGGCAATGGTGTCTCCAGCAGCCACCACAATTCTTCGCCGACGGCATGAAAAACCTTGTTTCGCGTTGGCGCAAGTGTGTTGCCCGTAATGGGGACTATGTTGAAAAATGATGACACCATTTGTAGCTGACATTGCAAGCTTTCCACTGATACCTGTATCGGTGCTATCTGTCAAACACAAATAAAGGTATCACCTTGGAGGCATTACTTTCTGAATCACCCTCGTAGTTTTGGTGTTTGAAATAACTGATCGAAAATGTCAAATACTTTTGCTGCGCATCCTATATCATACAAATACATTAACTTTGTCATCTGATCTTTAATCCAATCTGATGCCAATAAATGACCATAACCTCTATCAGTAACCTTTTTGTTAAAATTTCTTTGTAGTCTTCTTTTGGCTTTCTTTCCCAAATTATCTAAATACTTTTTGATTCCCATCTCATCATTTGGTTCTACTTCTTTAAAACTTTCATTTTCCAGTATATCTTGTATTTCCGATACGACCTCAGTTTGTATAGCTACAATTAGAGAAGTTTGACAACTGATATTTATGTAATTTACCCTTACGTTTTGACTCTGTTGATCACATCTTAGTGATTCAATCTTACCTTGCTGATGCCTTGATACTTCAGTTTCAACTAAAATGGACTACCCTAATTAATATTCGCATTATTTATAGTGTCTATATTACCTTGCTGATTCTTTTGAGTTGTCAAATTATTATCTGCTCTTTTATTGTCATGTGGTATTCTCACATTTATCTCATTACTACTAATATTATTATTCCCAGGCCTTGACTAGTTAAATCTTATACGCAAATAGCAACATTGAGACCAATGCGATTTCTTACCACAAATATGGCAAATTGTGTTCCATGCAGGACATTTTCCTTGGAATCTATTATTAAACCACAACGTGTGCACTTTAATGTTAAGGTATATGATATATTATATCTTATGTTAGAATTAGGCTGTATAATTCTGTTATTGCTTATAGGTTGCTGGATTATTGATATCCAAAACATTGCTTTTCCTACTATTCATAATTCTGTCAATCGATAGAACTGTTACAATAGCCACATTTAAAGATAAATTAGGCACAGCTAATAATTGGCTTTGGTAATCAATATTATGTAACCCAATCAAAAATTGATCTAAAATTCATTTATCTGTTGCAAAACCAAATTCACAAGAAAATGCATGCGTTTTTAACTGTGCAACAAAATCCAAAGTAGACTGATGTATTAGGAAAAAAAAAATTCTGTTACTCTCCAATCGAGTTTCAGTCTCGCATTTGCCTAAAGAAGTTGACAACATATGCTTGCCCTTGCCAACCCAATTAAATGCATAAATGGCTAAACATAGCAACTTCGCCCAACATCGCTCTATTTGCATCATCATGTTCGTACTGTTTTATATTCCTAATTGTGCCTCAGTGAATCAATAGATTATGCATGAAATGCAATTAAGCTTAATATCCAACTTTCCTTACTTGTGTTTGTAACACACAGACGAAATCCTTTTACTACTTTATTATTACTGACTTTGGACACAAATACGAACATCCTCGCTCCACATTGTTATTATTTGATTTATGTAACTTATCCTATCATTTAATTTCATTCTAAGCTTTGGTTGTTATCGCTGCGCGTGTGTTCTTTTGATTCGTAGTATGTATCCTAGACGTGTAAATAACTAAACAACAAGAAGTAGCCGATAATTTGTTTACTAAGCAAATTTCATTATACCAACATAACATGCTGTAATAGATTGCTTGTATCATCATCATAATACTTCAAAATTAGATTTCTTTGGATGCCAGATACAACATATACTCCCATTACTTAAAAGTATAAACTTTGCTAGCGAAGATATCAAAAGAGCTGTATATTTAGATGATTGCTAAGCATTAGAGAAAGAACTAGGGCTGTCAAAAATACCGATATACCGAAATTGGTATCGGTATTTTGGAATAATACCGAAACTTCGGTATCTCTCATACCGAAATATAAAAATACCGATGATATCGAAATATCAAAATCCCGATAACACTGAAAATACCGAAATATCGATATGCCGACCCCGACGGCGGCCCGACCAACTAGTAGTCGGGGAATGGTTGGCGCCAGTGACATTTAGGGGTGGGCCCGGGGAGTCCGGACCCCTCAAACTCACAGTTTCATGGGAAAATAGTATAACTTCGGGCGTAATTATATATATACTATATTTCATGCCCAGACACACCTTAGACTCTTTCAGAAGCCCTTGGACCCCTCCTAAAACCAAATTCTTGATACGTGCCTGGTCGGCGCGATTCATAAGTGGCGATTGATCGTCGGGCCGTTTTCCGAGGCGCCGTTGGGCAATTTTCCGGGTCTCCGTCGGAGTCGGCATAGAGGCGTAAAGCAGCCCAAAACCCGCCCGCCGAAGTCGGCTTCTGGTCGGGATTTTTCAAAACCCGACGTCGGCTCGCTCGTCGGCTGAGCTTCACCAAGCAAATGCCGATGTCGGGCTTACGTCTTCTGGCTTGTTGGGGGAAATACCAAACAGTACTATTATTGGAATATTGAAATACTGAATTCCTCTGAAATTCTGAAGAAAAAAAAATAATACTAATAACTTATACAGAGGAAATAGCACGGCTGAGCTGAAACCAGGTAAGTTTTGGTGACCCGGTCTGACCAGTATATACGTGATCCGGTTTAAAACACTTGACCCGATTAACCCGGTCTGTGAATAATGAGCTCCATGTTCGTAATTTTCGTGCTGGGGTGGTAACACCTGCGATCTCGGTCTTCCCTAAACGCAAGGAAATAATCAAATACTCTACTTTGTTCTCCGGATGAGGAGACCTAAATCGGATCACCGGGTCACAAGCACAGACCCGCTCCAAGACTTGACATATAATCACAATTATCACAATCCGGATCTGAGTTTCGGATATCTGGGGCTTTGACACATCATCATATCCTTTCCTAATTTGTACAGGGTGCCCACAAAATTTGTGAACTTAAATTTCATGACTTTTCCTGACCAGATTTTTAAAACATTCCTGACTCTCAGACTATCCAATTTTAACTTTTGCAAAATATTTTGTTTTCTTTTACATGCCGCCTCCACCAGCCCCATAGCTGCCAATCTCTCACCTGAGTAGCAAATTTTTATGATTTTATTACTTGTTTTACAATAAAATTAAAGGAACAAAGTTTTTACTAAATATGTTGCGAAGGTACTGATTAAAATAACCCAAATTTATTTTTCTCCGTCATGAATATGTTATTTAAGTCAAGCCAAAGAAAATGCTAACAACTACAACATACATATGAATAAATTCTATGAATATAAGCAATGAATATTAGACTATTACAATAATTAAACAATATCCTCAGAACGAAAACAGGAGTTTCAACAATATAAACAGATGTTAATTTTGCGACTTCCGCAAAAGTTTGATTTTCTGAGAAAGTTCGTCTTGCTCCGTTTTAGATTTTTCTCTGAACATCTTCCAGTTCCTTTATTTCATTCATGATTTTTTTTTTTTTTTTTTTTTTTTTGGTACAGAATTATTTTCTTCTATTTTCTTAGCATTACGCTGTGTTTTCAGATAATCTTCATATCGCCTACCACCATCAACTGTAGTATTTCTGTGGGAAAATACCAAACTGGACTTTACCACTTTCCACAGTGATAAGGTGTTTTTTTTTTATTATTATTATTATTATTTGAAAGAAGGGAAGCATATAAATCATCGAACCTGGTAATTCCGTGCTTGTCTTGGAGGTATGTTCCAAAGCTTTGTGAAAAGGATGTTCTGTCATCTTCACACAGATATGAGCCCCTGAGGGTAAATTTCCTGACGACTTCTTCTGATAAATCAGGAAATTCCTGACTTTTCCTGATCATTTTCTGCTTGTGGGCACCCTGTCGTACGTATTTTGGGGGATTTTTTCGGCTAGCAAACGATAAGTCTTATTTTGGTTTCATTTACTCTTCATTTTTGAGTATTGTGAGGAGAGAGAAGGAAAAACAGAATCATAGAAAGAGAGAAAAATTGCTTAGTTATACATGAATTGCAAGAGTAGTGCCCTTGAAACCAGTCCTATAATAGTCTGTTACTAATACATATATTGGAGTGACAAAAGGAAAACAAATAATCGACAGCACCTGCTTGTCTCTTCAAACCGCGCCCTCTCCATCGTCAACCGTGACTACCCTTGGCTCTGTGACGTGGTTATCAGTCACTATCAAATAAACATTACACTCTTAGAAGGAAATAAGAAAAACATGTCCTTCTCTCTTCCCTTTTAAGCATGCAGCAAGATAAAAAATACGAAACTACTTTTCCAGATTACGTAATTTGCTTTTGAGAAATAAAGCATGTATTTAAAAGAAATAAAAGTCGTTAAAACATGTTCCTATCAACTAACTTTGGACAAAAAACAATAACAATCAACTACACTACTATTTCAATAAAATATATTTTTCTAGTTTCAGATACATTGAATTAAATTGGTTTTATTTATAGTAAATTATGGAAAGACCCCTGACCAATGCCTTCTCCATGCTCTGCCTACCACATCCCGACCTCTCTCTCTCAGTCTCTCTCCCTCTCACCGAGCCTCCATTACTCAGTAGTAGAGCGTTGGCGTAGGGTTCGGGAGGTTGTGAGTTCGATCCCAGCGTTCGACCATCCTGACTGAGGTTTCACACAAGACAAATGCCGGGGTGCCACCTTCAACATAGGCCCTGGTTGATACCTTCCCGAGTTCTTTCCCCTTCCCTATCGCGGCCTGAGCCTTAGATGCCTAAAGGTCATAAATAACATTCAAAAATTCAATTCTCTCTCTCTCCTTTCTTTCTTTGGCCCGGGCCGGGATGAGGTAGGTATTGGCCAGGGCCTTTCATAATTTACCATCGCAATCTCAGATGCATCATAATAACGAAATCTGAATGCTGGGTCTTTGAATCTGCGACCCAAATCGGACGAATCCATTGGACCGGATATCCTAAACCCCGAATTTCGGAGTTTCGGATATCCGATTCCTTTTGAATCCGGATCTGGCCATCCCTACTCAACGGTTTTCGAATTACATCAAAATGTTGCTGAAATGCATTTTGCTGATGGCGTTTGTCCCATCGCCGAAACTGCCGTTACGTTATTGACTTTGTTAATTGACTCATGTGAAGTCGGCAAAGCTATAGAACTATGTTTTCATTATTAGGAAAGGCCCAAAGAGTACCTGATTAGATAGAACCGCGGTGGCTCAATTGTTAGAGCGATCACCTCTGGTGCTTGCGTTCGTCGGTTCAAACTCTCCTCGTGCCATGTGAGTTTTGTGGTGAACAAACACCGTGTGCGTTTGTTATCTTGGGGTTCTCTCGTTTCCTCCGACTTTCTTCATTCCACCAATCTTTCCATTATCATCAATCTGGTCTGTAAAAAAATAAATTCAAAATACTTTATTACAGCACAATAATTTATCAAGGTGCGTGCTCTTTCTTGATTTCGAAATGAGTCTGTGCGTTAATGCAAATGCTTTAATGTTTATTATCAGTATAGTATTCTGTAATATTAATAATCAACTTTTTCTTTCTCATGTCAATCTTATTTGTCTTCTTTTCTTATTTAGATCGCCAATATGTTATTGCTTATCTCTCGGGTATACACTATATTATTATTATCATTATTATTATACAAAAAATACACCATATTATTACACTTGCAAGGTTAAAAGATTGACATTTGCACCCATTTGCTGCCGACCGGGTAGTTGTTAATTTTTCTGTATTATTTTCGATGTTTACCTAACACAAGTTTCTTGTGAAAAAAGAAATTACATATATTATTTCGAACTGCACGGTTGCAAAACAAATTCCTCAATAAAAATCTTGAAATGTATGGGGTGCCTTGACTGGTTACGAAACCAGATACTGGAGCTGGAAGACTGTTAAGGTGTGAGGAGTAGTTTATATACACAGATAATTAACGTGCCGCGCTGGTGTGATGGACAGCATACCCGGGCGGCAACTGGGAGATCCAGGTTCGAGTCCCGGTCACGGCGGTTGTTAATTTTTCTGTATTAATTTCAAGGTTTACCTAACACATGGTTCTTGTGAAACAGGAATTACAACCCTAAATATAGACAATTACGCCTAAAATTATACTATTTTTTGCATATTAACCAGAATTTCGGGGTGGGGGTCCAGGCCAACCCTCTAAATACATCCATCCATGAGTAGGGGGTGGGGACCCATTTGAACGGGGGGGCACTTTAGAACAGTGGAGATAACTTTTAATTTATAAAACGATTTTTTTGTGTCCAACATTTATAAATTGCAAACATCATGCCACGTTACCTGGCGAAGTATGGTACTTGATATAATTTGTGGGTACCAAAGTAAAAATTCATCTCAGATATAGCCGGCCGGGTAGCCGAGTGGTCTGCGGCGGTAGATTATAGGCTCGAAGGTCCCGGGTTCGAGTCCCGGCAGGGGCATGGGTGTGGATTTTAACAGCTAAAGGCGAATCGTGACGGGCCGAAGTCTAAAGTTACTAAACTGGCCCATATAAAAATAAAGTTTACCAAAGTTTTTCATCTCAGAGATTCTGGAGAGAAGAGAAATGTAGCATATCTTCCCATGTTAACTTACGGAGTAACTATACTCCTTCACGCATTAAATTGTCCTTGTTGCTTTCTGATAACCCTTCTCCTTCTTCCATAATAACAAAATGTGCGTAATTGGACGTACTGGGGCAGCTTTGAACAATAAGACGTGGTTAGATTTGAACACGGTAGCAGCTTATATCCCTACAGCTAAAACTTACTGTTGAAAATAAAATTAGTTTGCAACATATCAACAGTGTAAAAGCATTTCATTTAGGCTATGTGTAACATTTTTAACAAAATTTGTACGAGTTCAAAGTTTATGCAAGCCTAATGGTTATGCAATCCTCATAACCCCAATAAAGAAACAAGCAAGCAAGTTCAACGTTTATTAACAACTGCGTAGTTTATATTCTTTGTATGGCTAGTAAAACTTTAGTTTACTTTCTTTTGCTTCCGTATTTGTATCTAGAAGCATTTACTAAGAAATTAAATGATCTTGTAATAACATTAAGAATGTGTTCAAAGCTGTCCCAGCCATGTTCAAATCTACCCGGAAGGGGGGAACCTTTGAACCATAGCCACCCAGTTCCTGTCCTTGCTTTAAGGTGACAATGAAGTCATTTTCTTCGGCGAACTGTATATGTTCCAATGACTGTGTTATTTAGCCGGCCGGGTGGCCGAAAGGTCTGCGGCGGTAGGTCATCGGCTTGAAGGTCCCGGGTTCTAGTCCCGGCAGGGACATGGGTGTGGATTTTAGCAGCTAAAGGGCGAATCGTGACGGGCCGAAGTCCAAAGTTACTAGACTGGCCCATATATATAAGAAAATAAAGTTTACCAAGAAGTTTTACATATGTTATTTATGTCTCTGAACAAATTCTGTGAGTGTGAGGAACCAAAATTAAATATGCCAAACAACGTGTTCAAAGGCATATTCCCCTTCCTACTTCCATATTACTCAATATCATTGTTTTTCGATATTTTGATATTGTTTGGTATTTTGGTATATTGATATCGTTCGGTATTATCGATATTTCGGTACATCGGTATCGTTCGGTATTTCTGTATATCGATAATTGTCAGTATCCAAAACATACCGAGAGTCGGTATGAAAATCTCAATACCGAACACACCTAGAACAAATTTTGTATATTACCAAAGATCTGCACACGATTACACACATGGACATATCACAAATTTACCATACTTAGCTCCCTTCATAGTTCTCAGATTAGTAACTAATTTGCAACACGAATATTCAGTTATAAACATCAACATTCAAACATATTGAATCACCAACATTTAAATTCGCTTTTCATAATCTAGAAACATTATATTGAAAAAGAGCTTCATTTGTTGATATCTTTCATTCACAAACAAGGCTCAACGCGCCTTTTTTAAAATAGTGTATTTAAAACTGATTATGAAATTTACTAATTTCATAACTTTTTCATTGACACTTGTCACCATGGAGGTGACATACATCGAGGTACACATTCACAAATTTTACAATGCCTATCAGAAACCTGTAATGTTCGTACCACATCCTCTTGTTTTTTGAGTTCTATTTCTTCATTTATACCTAATGATACAGTAACAATTTTTAAAACTAACTTTTGTAAAAGTTATGGAAGTCATGATAATGACAGTTGTCTAAAGAAAGCATTTATAAATTTCCTTCAGTATTGCTTCTGATACCCTGTCAAAATGGCTGAACAGAAGCTTCTTTAAGCAGAGTATGTTGCTATCTGGTGGATTATTTAAAAAGCTTTTAATGTGTTCCATGGAGGTGACAAATTTAACCTTTTTTTTTTTTTTTTTTTTTTTTACAAGTGCAAGTTACGTAAATCTTTTTATTCTTAATATTTTAAAATAGCAGTGTTTGTACAAACTAACCCAATAAAAATTAAATTTAATGCATTACCTGCAGGATCGCAATAACAAAAACGTGTGGTTGGTGACAGACCATGGAGGTGGCATTTCCATATTTCTAATTTGTTTATAAGAATGAATAAATGCTTTAAATAAAAGATTGTGTGGTGGCAAATAAACATACTTTGTCCTCTATCTGCTTCATTTTTTTTTTATTTTATTTTTTTTATTTTTTTTTATTTTTTTTTTTTTTTATAAGAAATTCTTAGTTTATTTCAAGAGTTAATCAAATTGCTCAAAACTTTCAGAATGACCCATTTACGGTGCGAACTCTGTGGAGCAGGGATATTATCTTCAGTTTCGTGAAGAATTACAAATCTGTCAGTTTAAAAAAGTATTAGTGGCACAGGCATGTAATATATATTTACATAAATAACTTTGCACAAGGGTGAAGTGTTGATTTTCAGTATTGCAGTTAGACGTTATATACATTAGTTTAAATATTTCAAAGTGGATATTTAATATTGTTTGGACTGCTTAAGAAATATAATAATGTAACTTGTTCATGTTTACGCAAAGAGGCTATACAGTTAAATTGTGTTTCTTACTTACGTTCTCTTATCTTCGATGTTGAGTGAAACACAATATAGGACTGACGTTTCGACTATATTTGTGTAAAGAAATTGTTTTCTTAATATTTACATAAAGATAGAAAAGCAGTAGAACAAAATAGAATATTGTAGAAAAGAGTGTAAGTTAATGTGTGAGTATTATGAAAATAATAATGCTGTTAAATATTTCTTTTCCAGGTACTTTGCCTATGTGGTTAGTGATCATTCTTATAGTTATCTCTTTGTTTTTCACATTCGTACTGTGCAGTTATCTGGGACTGTGAACTGAGACCAAGAAATACTTCGGAAGTGAAAATTTTGTGTGTTTGTAATCTTGGGCTAAAGGTTTAGAAGATGTTATATACGTGGGAAGTCGAAAGGTTTCGACACTTGTCTTGAGAGATATTCTATATACATTTTATAATAATTTTACTATAAAGAATTTATTCATTGTCGTACTATATAATTTTGTTGAAGTTAATGCAGAGTTTTTATTTTGTTTTTAAATGTTATATACATACTTGAAGTAGGGGCTGAAGGTAATAATTATTTGTTGGAAATCAGTATGTAAACATAGTTACCAATCTGTGCAGAAAGAATAAAAGACTAGCATGGAAGAAAATAAGCAAGACCCTAGCTTGAAAATAATACTTGAACATTGTTTTTAAAAAAGGATTCTGTTGAGATCCACGTTCTTTTCTTCTACTTAAAATTTTATTTGTAAATAAATGCCTGATAAAGCAATTTTCTACTCGCATTGGAACACTTTAACACTTTACTCAAGTTTACTAAATCATATTTGATGATTCCAAATTTAATTTTCCTTAATATATTTAAATTTGTTTCCTATTTATCGTTTTGATTATTGTCAGGAATTGAAATTGAAAACTCGTTTAAATTAACACCAATTTTTGGAAGTTTTGTGCATGCAGTTTAAATTATATAAACATACATGACGCTTACAAAGAAAATGTGCAGAGTAGTAGGTTATGTGGTTCAGATCGTTAAATTCTAGTTTTCCAATCGAGAAAGTTTTGAACCAAAGGACATTGCACTACTTGTTTATATGAACCTTGTGTTCCGTATGAAAACTTACTTTCTGTATGATACCCATTTAATATACGTGCAATTATGGTTTGAATTTTGTGCTTCAAATAGCCTCTTCATTAATAGGTCTGACGTAATTTCCGCTTTACATGATACTTGGTCAACTAAACGCTCGTTTATAATTTTGTTTATTTGTAAATCGAGAATTCTAGGTTGTCAATCGAGTACGCGAGGTAGAAATTTTTACGTTGTTGTTTATACAATGCTTTTATACCCCCCTCCCCCTTCGCACATGGTTAAAGACGCTCGTAGTACACAAAAAATGTGCAAGTAGTATGTAAATAAAAATATGCATTTAGACTATCAGAATCTTTTGTTGCACTTATATTCAGGTTTTCTATCTCACTTCATATTTTTCAGGGTAAGTATGCATTTCTTTGTACTGCGTTTCTTCACTCTGTATGCCATGTGATTGTTTTTCGCTTTTAGAGGATACATAGGAAGAGTTGTATCTTTAAGAACATACGTCATTGCGTCTAGCTAAATCTTTTAAGAGTACATAAATGATGTTAATTATTTTGTGCCTTAAGCACTCGCATACCATGTACTTTTGTAATATCTGTGATCTTAAGTTAACTCTGCGCTTAGTTCTACATTTTGGGTGGGGAAAACAGGTTAAAGTAATCGTAATGTTAACTTGGTGAAAGGGTTTGGTGTCAGGACATCATTGTTGTAGTAATTGTTTTAACCAGGGAACGTTGCATACAAAAGAACAAAGCATAAATTATTGCTAACATGATACAATTTGACAGTCTACAGGAAAAAATTGGCCAGTTTAAATATGGATACACAATCTGAATAGTTACAGTGGGAATGTTCTTTTTACCTTATTTATTTATTTGTATCTGTGGATAAGTTCTAAATAGTTGCTTCTTCGTTATTCCATATAAGAATAGTGTCAGTCGTTTATTTATTTATTTTAATTTAAAATATGTTGATGAATATATTTTATTATGTTATACTCAACTTTATGTATACATTAAAGTATTTGTATTATTGATTACACGTATGTATAAGAAGATATTTTATTTTCGTTTCTGGATCTTTCACTTTCCCAAACTGGAATATTTATATCGACAATGACAGTATGTCAATTTTTATTTTTAAAATTCATTTATTAGACAGAAATATTTAATTGTGTACTTTCTTCATCTCTTCATTAAATTCTAATTTACAAAGATTTGAGTTGTAGCGTGTTTTCACCCGTTTAGTGTCAGAAGAGTTATAGCAAATGTAAGCAAGTAACTACAGTTTTTGAATATCTGTGTAATAGTTTCAAGATACTGCTGCAGAATCGGAGGAGCAATGAAAGTTGTATTCTTTTGAAAATGTCATTTTTACTCTGGAATATAATTACATCAGAAATTACACGTAGTCTTGTTTCATTTTTAATACCTGTAAAAAAAATGGGAAACCAAAATAGAAGCGCTTTTGATACGTTTTTAACGAAGTAGTCCAAGCTTAATCATCATTTATAGAGTGCCTAAGTTACTCAAAACTATTCTTATCAGGCCTTTTATTTCTGGACAAATGCCCTTACTGTATTTCCTCGCAAGATCATTTTGCTAAAAATTAGGTTACATATTAGCAAATCTCCATACCGCCTCGAAAACAGTAGGAAACTCACTCACTCCATTCCATGGTATGCGCTAATAATACTTGTGTCAGTCGACGTACAGCTCAATTCTCATAGATTTGGTAATAGCAAGTACAAGGAAGATTTTTATGAGAAAGACATGCTCTCCGATTTGAATGAGATCATACGATTACAGCATTCATAGTACTACTATTCAAGTGCAAAGTGAGGAGCTTATTTTCCGAAGGGCTAATGTCTAATGACGGAAAGTGTAAAAAATGTACTTCTCTAGGAGGGCGAGCACTATAATCATGCAATCATGCAAATGATCTAATGTTGCAACTAGTCAGTGCCTCTGTTGTAACTAGTCAAATGTGCCCTTTTGAAAATAAGCTCCTCAAATATAAATGTATTTGCCAATACTACAGTGGATTCATTCTTTAAATAGTTCATTGACAATCAACCATATCTGATATTCTGGAAAATAAAATATCTTAATTTTTCTAGTTGTACTACTTCTCAATGTAGGTACGCCATATTTTGGGAAGTGCCTGTACTCCAGGAAAGAAGGCTGCTTTGGGTCGGTTGTGTGCATTATTTCGTGCACATTATTTATGCACTATTTCGTTGACGTCTTTTTGGGAAACACGCTTCCGATCGCCATGATCGTACTTGAGACTGTCCAAGATGTGGTCCGACGGCGCAAGGCCAGACGAATATGGTGGATGTGGAAGACATTCAGATCCAATCTCACGGATCATTGGATTTATCACATGTGATGTATGAGTGTGGGCATTGCCATGTTGGAGCAGTCTATGACGTTTTGTCCTGATAGTGGTTTCAAATGTTTTACCAAGAGATAAGATGTTTCAGTCTTCATTGTTTGTCCGTTAAGCATGTACTGTTCGACAGTGGTACCCTGGTGATCCTAAAAGGGGTCAGTAGTTTTCAGAAAGGGTTAGGACCACCTTCCCTGCACTGGTCTGACAGCGAAACGTTTTTGGTTTTGGTGACGAAGCGTGGCGCCATTCTTTGCTTGATTTTTTCTTTTTGGTTGCAGGTAGTGCACATAGCTTTCGTCACTAATCACTATGCGGCTCAAAAATCCTCCTCACGAGTCTAAGAAACATTGTACACTTATCGACACGCCGTTTTCTTCATTTCATGTGGTAAAGTACTTGCAAATCCCCTTTGCGGACACTTTTGCATACTGCAGCTTCTCTCGTACAATGAGATCAGCGGATCCAACATTCACATGTAATTAACTAATTGGCTAGTTCTTTGACAGTGATGCGTCTCTTGATGTATGAGATCATCTGCCGTCTCGGTAGCATCGACCGTTACAGCAGTGTGTGGGCGCCCAAGTTGTGGCTAGTCCAGTGCAAATGTGTTAGCACTTACTAATTTACGCGTTCATTCATACACTTGCTGTAGTGATATTCAGGTATGTCATGTTGGTTTCAATCGACGGTGGGTCATCCAGTGGGATCACCGTCCTAAAACAGCTGTTGCGTGACTGTGTGTGGGATGTTGGTGGCTGCAATAGACAACATGCACAGTATAACTGATCTATCAACTTCAGCAAGAATACTTGAGACAGCATAGAGTACAAAATTTACTGAAGCCCACTCAGAAAACACGTTTCCTGTACTTCCTGTTTACTTCGTAGATCGAATTGGGGTTGTATATCAGCATATGCCAATCTTTTTACTGTATATAAACATGAAGTGATTGCGTTATTTAAATATCAGCAGTCAGCACATTTGTTTAAAAAAAAAACTACCAGTAAAACTTCTTTAGTAAATCCTTTTCTTTTTACAGCTTTATCAATGAAAACATAATGCAAAACAAGCTCTAAACGAGCCATAAATCGTATGGAAATCTAATCATGTTGGTGATTATCGTTACATTCACTCCAACTTCCATTTGTCAGCCGCTGTTGACTATACCTCATATCTGGACAGAGCAATAGTCTTTCGTAACTATGTGCAATACCAAACGATTGAAAAGTTACAAAGGAAATCAACGTTGTTAACACACTTCTCTATTTCCAGCACTGGAATGTTTCGAGGAGTTTTAGTAAAGATGTTTTAGTGTATCAGTTGCAATGGTTGTAGTAGTTCTTGTTTTGACACTCGTCATCTGAACTACAGGGATTACTTGATGTTTGTTCCTGTAAAGTTAAAATATTATCAGATTTTTATACATTGTTGTACAATCTCAGTTAGAACTTCGAGGAGACTACATTTTACAAAAGAAACAGTTGTAAAGCGGTCTTTATTCTTTGCGCTTTAACGGTAGATTAATGATAATAATTTGACCATAAATAGCTTACCATTTTCGACCCAGCAACCCAAATACCGACTATGACACCAAATAATCGAGGATTTGGGTCGGCCCATCGTTGGGAATAGACGGGACACCGACTACTAGTGAGAAATCGTTGGGAGAAGGTCAGCACCCACCTTTAAGTGGCGTTTGGTCGTCGGTCCATTTCCGGCTCGCCGCCGGTCCCCAACTAATCGGCTAGGAGTAAAACTCCGCAAACCCGCCAACTTCCTTATGCTCGGGAAAAGAACGGGG
This sequence comes from Lepisma saccharinum, assembly GCA_022664845.1. Lineage (NCBI taxonomy): Eukaryota > Metazoa > Arthropoda > Insecta > Zygentoma > Lepismatidae > Lepisma > Lepisma saccharinum. Next base: position 62,164 of record JAGDQP010007183.1, read on the forward strand.
CGCCGCTTACTTCCTGGTAGTCGGGAAAAGAGCCGGGACCCAACTATTCTTGATGGTCGGGAAAAGAGCGGGATCCCGCCAAGTTCTTGGTGGTCGGGAGACTTGGGGGTCGTTGTAATCTGGAATTTATGTAACTCAAATATCCGCATTCCGTTGCAAAATAATTTTGCAGACAGGTCTAGAATATAGAAAGGAGAGCCTATTCAATGCCTTCCAGCTCAGCTGCAGGGGCGCTGGTTGTGTTTTTTGTGTCCATTTTATATTTTTTAATTCAGGATTCTGAAATGAAATGCCAAAACTTAAAGATATACGGATACCGGATATCCATGCATCCGGATGACAAATAAGATCTTGATAACATATATCTGTATGATGAATACTATCCGAATAACGATTATCTTGATAACATGTATTCGGATGACGGATAAAATCCATATAACATATATTTGGGTGACGGATAAAATCCAGATCTTATATGATAAAAATGAATGTCACGACGTTTGTCTCCTCATCACGCCAAAACTACTGAATAAAAACAGTGATTTTATTGTTATAACAATGCAATAAATATATTGTTTCCATATTTAAGTTAAAACAACAATCAGATATAAATTAATTAGTTTATAAATCTTTAAATTTAAATATGGATTGTTGCAAATCAAAAATATGTAGATTTAGTGTTTTAAAGCGTTGCACCCATTACTTTCTACCCAAGTCAATAAGCCTCATATTCAAATTAAAAATCATAAACCATGGTTCTACAGATCTAAATCATATCGTCAAGTTATAGTTCTCATCAATAGACTACGTTCACAACACATAATGACCAATGCTCATTTATTCAAAATTAACCTTGCGGATTCTCAAACCTGCGATTGTTTAAATGATAACTCTGTAGCTGATGCCAACCACCTCTTTTTTGAATGCAAAAATTCAATTTAGGTCGTAAAAACCTTTTAAATGCTCTTAAAAGAGCAAAAATTCCCTTTCCACATTCTGTTCATTCTATGTTGGCACATCCACAAAGTCAAATAAGGTACATTTTATTAAGTTTCCTCAGGAGAAATAAATATCAACTCTATGTTCTTCTGTCCTTGTACCAGGTGTATCAGCTTAAATACGCTGTTTTGTAGTCAGCAAAACACATGGTGTGTTCATAGAAAGCACAAAGCAAGTTATTCAAAGTACTTTTCCTCGCTAGCTACACATTTTGCCCATCTCTCGGGCAATTTGTGAATACCACACCAAAAAAAGTCCTGCTCTTTCGAGCTAGACCACTCATCAAGCCATTTTCGGACGTCTGCATACGAATCGAAGTGCTGCTCAGCGAGGGCGAGGCCTATCGACGTGAACAGATGATATTCTGTAGGGGCCAGGTCTGGTGAATAAGCGGGATGGGGTAGCACCTCCCACTTAAGTGTCTCCAAGTAGTTTTGGACCACTTTTAACGTGTGCGATGGGGCGTTGTCGTGGAGGAATATCAGCTTGCCATGTCTTTGTCGATACTCCGGCCTTTTTGCACACAGAACACGGTGCACGTTGATCAGTTGTTGGTGGTAGTGGTGGGCATTGACAGTTTGACCCGGTGGCAACAGCTCAAAGTAAATGATACCCTGTTGATCCCACCAAACACACAGCATCGTCTTCCGTCCGAAGCGATTTGGTCTCGAGGAAGATGTTGATGGTTGGCGGGGATCAACCCACGATTTCTGGCGTTTCGGATTCGCGAAATATATCCACTTTTCATCGCCCGTCACAATCCGATGCAGGAATGACTTTCTTCTTTGTCTGGCGAGCAACATTTCGCATGTGTGTTGGCGTCTCTCCAGCTGCCGATCGGTCAATTCATGCGGCACCCATTTTCAGATCTTCTGAACCTTTACCATGGCACATAGACGCATGGAAATGGCTGCTTGAGTAACGCCCAATTGCTCGGCAAGCATTTGTTGCGATTGGGTATCGTCGTCGTCCAACAGCGCCTTCAATTGATGGTCCTCCAACTTCCTGGGCCGATTTTCACGCTTCTTGTCACTCAGGTCAAAATTGCCGTCTTTGAACCGACGAAACCAATCTCGGCACGTTGTTTCCGATAAAGCACTGTCACCATAGGCCTCTACAAGCATTCAATGCGCGTCGGCAGCCGATTTGTTCAAATGGAAGCAGAAAAGCAGAGCTTACCGCATATGCTCTTTTTCTGGCACAAAACTAGCCATGCTTACCAACGGCACACTGTGTGTTGTTGTCTGCACTTGCTGATTATGTGCGCTGATTCGTTTTGCCAGAGGTCCAACTCATCCACACAATAGGTCTGGCGTGCCCATGGCAGCTTCATACGCTCACGAACGCCATCTATGGGCAAACAGCGGCTTTAAGCTTATACACCTGGTACACCATCTTATTTTTTAAGAATTCGACTTCTTCTTCAAATAAAACTGATATAATACATACAATATCTTAATCTTATACCAGTAGAATCTCTTCCAGCAGATGCAATTTAAACCTTCAAGTTAGAGAAGAAATCTATCTAACAATTATAGTGAAAAGTATTATCGAATCAGTTCTTTATTTGACGACATTATCAGAACTGACAATACTGGAAGGAAAATAACATATACGATTAAATTGGCGTCAAAAACCAGAACAATGTAACTACTAAAAAGAAAGAACAAAAATAAATAAATAACAATCCAAGAAAGAAGAAAAGGATACAGATTTCTGCATCAAATTATTGATTAAGGACGACACATCCTTTATCTTACTACCTCGATGATTCCTGAAGATGCTCCACAAGACATAGCGAAAATATGTGACTACATGAGCACTTCAGTGATCATGTCTTAAAAGTTAAACTCTACCTATAACAAAAGTGATGATATATAATTTTTCAGAAGAATTTAATAGTTAATGAAGGCATATTAAAATAAAAAAGTAAATTGAGTGTAAGCAACTAATTCCACGGAAATACTAACAACATTATTAAACGTAATAACGAGCTAATACGTAGTAGTTGTTGTATTTGTAGTAGTAGTGGTATTAGTAGTAGTAGTAATAGTGGTGGTAGTATTAGTTGAAGTAGTAGTATTGGTGATGGTGGTAGTAAAGGCTACAACATATCTGCACCATGGGGGCGCAGCACCCCGGAGAACATGGTTACGATAAAGGGGGCGCAGACCCCAAAATTTAACAACTTAAGGGCGCAGCCCGCCACGTGAAAGCGAGGAGTGGTGAATGGACCAATGGTTGTTGCCATAATATTTGCTTCACCCTGCACCAACGGGCGGGCAAATCAGCTAGTAATGGATAATTGGATGACGTGTACAAAACGAATGGTGGATTGTGGATAAAATCTGATTGCGGATAGCACACAGATCAAGGATAATTCAGGATAGTGGGTAAAGATTAAAATGCTGGTGATTAATAAAATGTACCATAAGATCTGGGTCACTCATTCACCCTTCCCCTCTGGCTTTCCCTCCGTTTGGACACACAGAAAGCATTGCACGAAGAGAAAGGCAAATCCAGGAAACAGCTCCAACTGACTGTCCAAGCTGGGCCAGATTCAGAAGTAAAGCACCGACATTTCATCAGTATACACGAGTATCATCATACAAGAAACGTCTAGTAAGGGAGTATGTCGAGAGAAAAGAAAGAGGAGAATAAATATAAATAAGAATGTTAACTCAGGTCATTCAAGATAAAGTGATTAAACCGAGTGAGAGAGTCCTTGACAACACCCCAAAGCAAAAAGGCAAAACTTCCCAAAATAAAACTTAGTTCAAAATACTTTACATCGTAAGTAGATAGGCTGGCTAAAAGCAAAGGAAACTGGCAGTTCAAACACTATAACAGGAGGGGCCACGGTGGCTCAGTTGGTAGAGCGCTCACTTCTGGTGCTAGGGGTTGTCGGATCGATCCCTGCTCATGCCATGTGGGCTTTGTGGTGGACAAACACCGTGTGCGTGGGTTTTCTCGGGGTGCTCCCGTTTCCTCCCACTTTCTTCATTCCACCAATTCATCCCATCATCATCCATCCTGAGCCATAGTTGTCTAAAGGCCTTAAAATAAATTCACTATAACAGGATGGAGAGAGAGAGAGGACAAAGAAGACCAAGCTATAAGCATGCGCGAGAACCGACTGCCACAGAAATAGGCATTTGAAAAACGTTGAAAATAAAAAGGAAAAATCTTTCAATAAGTTATCTCATTGAACAAGTTCAAAGCAGAACTCCATTTACTTACGTCGAGGATTTTTGCAAGAAATCCTGGCATGCAATGGGACAACTCAACGCAAGCGCTTTGACGGAACAGCAGTGGTCAGAGAAAGGCTCAGGGTAATAACATCCCCCATCAAAACTTCCAACATCAGCGCGAATCAATCACCGACCTATTAACATTTTTTTCCCACTACAATAACTCAACGGGCATCCAGCTAGATGCACTCAATAACGAAGCAGCTAGGTATCAGGGCTAAATATCAGTTTGCCTACTCCAACGCAGGAACCGGAATTTCTAATCATCGGCTCTGCCTTCAAAGTCTTTAAAATCTGAACATACATAATAAATATTTAATACCAGAATTCGTTCATCGTGTGCGTGGGCCCCAACCTAAACTCACACTCCGCAGACTGACCGAAAACCCTAAATATCGTTATACCAGATGATATTTGACTGCTTCCCCTGAACTTCCGCCGCTAATGTCTATGCAAGTGCATAATACCTGTCGCGAATATTCAATAACTTAGGCTTAAACAAGGTAACTCAGAACTTTACACCACTTCGCAGAAGGAAAATAAGAAAAAGTTACAACCTATGAACCATTAGTAAGTATGGGCATGTTTGAAGGATACTAACTTTATCGATATTACTGTCCAGTCTAATTTCAGAGTAACTCACCTCAATAAACCATTGTAGCCTTAACTACTGTATTCAAGATTATTATTAATAATAGTTAATGACTGTTACAGTCAAAGTTACGTTATTGACATTAAATTTTATTACTCACAAAACTATTTCTTAATAACATAAACAACTTATAGTGTACATTTCAAACTGTGGAGTGAAACAGTAATAATAATAATAATAATGGTGTTTTTAAAACGGCTGTGCATTTCAGTAAAAAAAAAACTTGACATTAAATATAAAAAGATTCAAGAACTTTTGCCCGAAAGAAAAGCAGGTAAATATGGCAGACCGTATCCTTAAGAGAACAGATTTAAATATCCAACTATAGGATTCCATTTTAACAATCAGTGCAACCGAAAAATACAAGTTTACATGCTTCCTTAAACGGAGTAAGATTCATGCACAGAAGAATGGGTAATAAAATAATTCAGAACCAATTTTTATCGTGGCTAATTTAGAACAAAGTTCGTTCCAGAGTGCAATGGTAAGTTACAAACAGGAACGTTAGATTATTTAGTCAGAACAATAAAACCACAGAAGCAAAACGGGTAAAGTCTAAGGCAGAAATTCCAAATTTCTACATACTGAGTATCGAAAGAGTTAGAGAAAACTTCCCTTAGAGGAAGGTGATATTACTTGAAACAAATTTGTCATTTTAATGAAATGGACACACTATCAGCAAGGGTGCAACCTAACCTCAGCACGACAATTTTGAGGATATAAACAACTTCGATCAAACAAGTTAGCCTAATTTAATAACGTCACTAGGTAATAACATGCATTCTAAGGGAATCATATTTTCTAGTTCAGATAACCATCTACACCCAGTACACATGTCGGTAGGCAAAAAGGACATGAACAAAAGTAGTGCAAAGTTGATATTTGAATACGTAAGAGAAGCCCCGGAAGTGCAGTAAAATTTCACGACTCAATCCAGACATCTTGGACATATTCAGAATGATATGCGCTTAAAGATTACTCCAATTAATAGCTTTGATATCCACCAAATAATAACTTCAAATTTTATTATGTCACACAGAAGCAAGAAGTATGTCAAAGTCTACTACACCACATGGAGTTGAGGCAGAAAGCATGGTGGTCCCTTACAAGGGAATCTTAGCCCTACATTCTTGGAATATACAGATGCTTATCAGAATAATGGAAACACCTGTAGTTGGCAACACGTCAGATGTATGGGTTGGCAGTGGTGTCGTGGCGACCGCAGCGCCGGACTGCTGGTGGTGGTGTGTTAGGTCGGTCTCCATACTACGTCAGGCGTCGTGGAACAGGAGTGTGCAGTGGCTGCAGCAGACGGAGGTAGTGTAAAATGGGAGACCTCTCAGAGTTTCAAAGAGGGCAAATTGTTGGTTCGCGGTTATGTGGAGTGAGTGTGACGGCAGTGGCTAGTGTGTTAGGTGTGTCGCCAGGGACAGTGTCGAAGGTGATGACGGCCTACACAACACACGGGAAAACCACATCGGGGAAGCGGAACAGTGGGCGGAAGAAAAGCATCAGTGACAGGGCACGCCGGGTATTAAAGCGCATTGTCACGC
>JAGDQP010007184.1:0-13808 GCA_022664845.1 Lepisma saccharinum
TTTGATCTTACAGCTGAAAGGGCTTGTACCCGAAGACATTTTCATATTTTCTTGACCAGACTTAAACACAAATGTACTGATTTAATATCCAATGCTCGTAGGCAACCAGTCTTGTCCGTCATCCCTTTTACATATGTAGCCTCTCAGGTCTCTCTTCCCCTTTTCCCCTTACAGCGGAAACAGCTTACTTTTGCCTTTCTTTCTCTTCTGATGCCCACACAACCTCGATCTACTTCATTATATGTTATACCTACATCACAACCTAAATTTCGTAGTTGGTATTTCACTAGAAGTGATTCTCGCGATATTGGAATAGCATGGCGCTCATCTATGGAAGAGTAGTTACCCCAGCCTTGTTATACAAATGGAACAAATTGCCTACAGCTCAATGTCCTTGGTGTCCGACTGTTCAAGTTGGAAATGTCCCACACATGATTTTTACATGTGATGCAGTAACACCTCTTTGGCATGTCCTCAACCTTTTCATTATGAAGCTCCTTCAATTCCCCTAGTTGTCTCTTGAACATAAATTTTGCGGCATCCAAGGACGAATATTTGCAGTTCTTTTCTCAAATTATTTATTAATTTTAGGGCGCAGTACTATCTGCAGTCATGCGTCTGTTTGCCTTCGGCAAAATCCTCCTCCTAGACCTTCATATGTTAAAATTTTCAAAGCCCGTCATCGCTTGTACATAGAATATTTGTATGCTTTAAAACACGGTAATCTAGAAGATTTTTTATCATATTGGGGTTTTTCAAATGTTTTGTTTACCTTGTTGCCTACTGGCATCCAATTTCATTTTTAAGTTATGTTAGTAGTTTTTTTGCAGACCAAGTCTGATTTTTATTTCTGTTTTGAACATGTGATGTAATATTTTAGTTTCTCGAGCTAGAGTTAGTTTTATTGTCTAGTGCATTGTAATTGAGTGCAATTCTCACAGATCGATAAAATGAATAAATGAATGGAAAAAACAACAAAATGTCAATCTAGTTATTCGTGCTAATAAGTTTATGACATCTATCTGTCATATGCTTTTGAAAAAAACAATAGAAAAGTTTTTGCTCATTTACTTATGCAGCATTTCAGTAACTACTTAGCAATCCGCTAGAGGGGACACACAACTCATCCTTTTTATATCCGATTATAATGGATTAAATTATGGTGTTTTGTGATAAAAAGTGGTAGAAACGTGTAAAAAGAAAACGAGAGACCTTGTGTATGGACGGACAACAAGAAAATGTTCAGTTAAGTAAGGAAACAATGATTGAATATGATCGGCCACTGAAAGTTATAGAACCGGTTGTATAGTATACTAGCAGAGTGGTGTATTGAGTTAGAGGAAAATACAAATAAATATGTGAAGAAACGTAAACCCTCTGAATTGAAATATCTTACACATGATTTGAACTACAGGCGATACTTCCTGAAGCAGCTGGAACGAGCTTGGGAAGTCGGAACAGCTCCATCAACAGTGCGACTGGTTAGCTGTCGCCGCAAACACTTATTTCTTTCGTGGTTTTGGGGCTATTTGTGGGAGCAGCGAGGCTATGCGTACGTCGATCAACCGTCGGAGCCGAGTGAGCAGAGGATGGGAGGAAAATTCCCCGCGCGTGTTGAACGCTGGCGTCTAGGAAAGAGTGACCAGGTTTTAGAAGTTAGTCATGCCAAGGAAACACAGTAGCTGAGTCCGAGCCGTTTATCTGCCGTGCAAACGTCGTTTGGAAATAAGTTTTGTATATTTAAATAATTTTTATATAATTATTCTTTTATAATCATATTTTCTATTCTATGTTTGTCCTTTGTTTTACAACATTCTTGTTTTCTAATACTGCATTACTTCTTTCATTTATCTAACCAATTCCCTTATTTTACAATGCGGCCGGGCAGTACGGAAATTAAATAACATTTTATTTATATATTTGTCCCCTCTAAGTTGAACTGAAAATGGTACTATTTCATTTCTTCTTACAGGACAGGAAGCTTAACCGAGCTTAACTTCTCAACATTGTAACTTTAAATCTTCCGTTTTTTGTTGTCATCGAGAGATTACATAGCTTCACCGAGTTTCATACTACTTCAACTATCAATAGAAAGGGAATTCAAATTTTACACTCAGCCATACTTGAATGTTCTTTGCCTATCTCTCTGTTAGACAAAGAAGTCACTCACAGTCAACATCAGTATTTTCTGTTAGGCGACTTCATAAAGTTATCATAGCCAAGCGATGATTTTACTTCACTCTTCATGTTGAGAGCGTCAAAAGTTCTTAATATCATCGTTGTTACAGGGCTTCCGTTTTCCGGATGTTTCTGCGCTCACTTTTATGCTCTTCTGTTCATAACGTTTAAGTATTGTGATGGTCCATTGGGAGGAGTGAGTCGCTGCTAACTTTAGCACAAATTCTATTTGTAGTCTGAGTAGCTCACCATCTTCTTTAGGACTTGATAGTAATATAAAACTAACATCGTAATTTCTTGATAGCTTTGTAGTCTTTTGGTAGCCGGAAATAATTTTATAGAAACAGTACGTAGCCCTCTTTCCTAAGAAATATGCCTTGAGACAAGTAGCGAGATGTTATCTCCCATCAAGTGATTGTAGTTGAACTTCTTAGGAAGGCGTCTTGGATTTCGCTTGAGGGATGTTTTTCTTCCCAAATATATCGTCCGCATTTGACCAAATATTGCACAGATATAATAACCATCATTCAGTAGAATTTTAGACAGTTGAAGAAGACTATCTTTAGAGAGTATAGTTATGACACCGGGAAAACTAGAGGAAACGTTTCTCAATGAACAACCACACAGCATTAGAACCAGACCAACGTTCAGAACGTTTTTTGTTACGCTACAGAAGGTATTGACGACATTGAAGCTTTTTTTATCAGGAAGTTTTTTTAATTATTTTGTTCGTTGCCGAAAGTTTCAGGTAGCATCATCATTTGATATTTGAACATCAAATTAGATTAGGATTGGTGTCATATAGATGTCTTAACCCTGATTCCGGTTAAGGAAAATTGGATGGTCATTTCACACTTGTTTTTTCCAGTGGAGATATAACATCTAATGAGGTTTAACGCAGGTGCGATTACAGAAACGAATAAAGTAAACTTTACGAATTTCAATGAAAAATTGACACACACTTATCATTCCTACTTAGTATAACTCGTTCACAGCAAAGCACCGAATAATTCTCCGTATTGTTCTCCGGTTAATTTTATTGTAAGTCTTGGTTGACTTTAATATTTCAGTTTTCCTGGTTAGGCGATTAAGTGAGAAATACTTTTTAAGGTGGTTCTACATTCTCTGTCCCCAATACAGCGAATTTGCAATAGTTTTTTTGTCAAATATTCATGCCAAATGCTAAATACAAAAACAATGCCGGAGAATGAATCTTAAACTGTCTAATGTGCTTTTGTTTTTATAATCAATGGTAATAGCAGGAGTAATTTCATTATTTTTATGCAGAAGTATTTGCCAATGATTCTTGAATCCATTCTCATGATTTCTTTAAACAAAAGTGATAGTTCTGGTAACGTAATATGTATCGAGTGTCAAACTATTATTTACAATGAACTTATTTTCATTGATGTGTTATTGATAAATGTCGTAAAAGAATAATTAGCTTGTTTATCATCACTGTCTCATAAATATCACATTAGAAAGTTGTCATTATTATTTTCTCCTTAACTACTTTTTAGAATTAACCGAAACTATTTCGATAAAACAGTGACGAATAACTAAACAATTTATACGATTAAATATAAAATTCTGATTAAAGGTATTACATCCACAAGAGATAGAAACAATGATTAATTAGTGTATCTGATTGCAGAAACAATAGTGTGTATTAGATGTATGTTTCTTCAGGGTTGTGTTGTTACAATATTATTACTTACACAAGGAAGTCTAAATCTGATACATTTGAACGTTTTAATACAAAGTCGTATTAAATTTAGGTGAGTATATAAATGTTTAAGTACGTAAATTTCTTTGGACAGTAATCGTATTATATTACAGAAATACATAATGATAAAAAAGTATTTATCATGTTTTTAAACGTAGATAACTCAGTAGAAGCTTTTTTATTTCTTAAGAAGAAGAATTCGTTTAGGAATATTTTATTGCTTACATATTCGAAATTCTCTTCACTAAATCTTATATTCCACTTAATTTTTGAACATCCGACAATTATGTCTCAAAATTTTCATTAATTATAATGTGTTCTTCTAATTGTAAATAATTTCTTAATTCTCTATGTGTGTACATTAAATGTTCCTTTCCTTTTAGCATTCTTGTTACTCATGCACATTATCTCCCACTAAAGTAATTCTCTTATTCTTTGTTTTCAATCGTCTTTTTTCCTGTTCGGAAAATACTTGCTAATTCGGAGTTAGGTTGCAGCATGCTTTCCATACCAAATTTTCTCTTTATCGTTCTTGATACCGCATAGAAACTGGCATTTGACTATGAAATCTACTCAATAATGGCTGAGAAGACTACTTACGACAAATAGTTAACTTGAGAATAGGCAGTCAGATATTGAGTATGTAGGTTCAGATATTTATTGTTGTTACAGACACTAACTCGGATACAGGAAGTAGAAAATCTTCTATATTTTCGACAGGTTAAATAACAAATAAATACAAAACCCAATTAGAGCGAATACAAATTATAAACTCATCAGAGTATAGAATAGGAATTCCGAAAGGAGCATGAGGAAAACTGGGAATATATCTAAACTATTTTCTGTATAATATAAGTCTCACTTTACAAACCAAGTGATATTGACGAATAGAACAAAAGTTTGAGTAAATCTTTTATATATAGCCCAAAATATATCCGAAAGAAAAATTGTCACATTTCGAAATTGGAAACTTGAATGTTCAAGGTTTCTTACAAACAAGGTTTCCCAAGTATCATACCCGAATTTGGATGAAACTCCTGCAGCCGGTAAAGGAATGATAAGTAAGACACGTATTTTTATATCAGCCAACGTGGGGGTTGAAGGGGAAAACAGCACCTAAATTGCAAACATAGGGAAATGAGACATCTTTTAGCAAGCGCTCATTGTGGCTACAACATATCTTCCACGACTACCATTTCAGTAAAACCTAAATTCATTGACATCAATATAACCATAAGACCGATATTATGTATAAATTATATAAGTGGGTCTTATCGCATAAAAACTACACATCATATATCCCAATTGTATTTATGATCTTCTGTTTTCTGAATTCACCACCCGCACCAACATATTAATTAGACTTTAATGAATTGTGATTCTGCACGCATTATAAATCCAGTATGTTCGTCCTTTTTGCTTGAATCATGTCAGGAAAATTTCTGCAGTGCAGGAAAAAAAGTATGTACATTTTACTCATATATCATCTTGTCACGGTTCTGGTTAACGGACTGTAATTATTAGTGTGTTTACGAAAACAACAGTGAAAACACCTAGAGTTCACAATTTTTGGTAAGGTTTTCACAGGTTAGCCAATATGTATCTCTTACTATCCATTCTATGAGATCCTGAGTTATGCATTTCTAGTTATGGCCTTCCTAAAGTATCTATCATTACGTTCGCACTTTAGGTTCTTTTTACCCCCTTCAACTCCCACGTTGGCTGATATAAAATATGCGTGTGTTACTTTTCGTTCCTTTATTGACAAGAGGAGTTTCAGGCAAATCCGGGTGTGATACTTGGGAAACCTTGTTGTTAGTACAAAATGTGAAATTTTCTGACACATATGCCGTATTTCAGGTTATATGTAAAAGGTTATATCTCTCTTCCTTTACTCGTGAATGTCACTTGCATCCCTTGGATTCTGGATTCAACAACTGTAACTTAAATTGGTCTTGTAATTTTTATTTTCTTGAAAATATATTTGTAGGTAGTTTCAGAGAAATATTCAGTGTTCCCAGCTCAAATGAATAAATTTACAGAAATTTTAAACTTCAATAGTTAAAATCATTGTTGCAAATGTGATAAAATAGGAATCGAAATTTCAAGTAACAGAGGAAGATAAATTTCCACCATCTACCATTAATATTAGCCAAGTAATATGAAATAGTGTTGCAATATGACAGAAATTTCGTGGCCCAAATTTGGAATATGCGAATGCCCTCCTTAGTGCAGCCACACATCATGAGGCATATTGCCTCCTTGAGACAGTGGAAAATACTATATTTGCAGAAAGAAGAAGAAAACTAATTAGGCTGTTTTGATGTTCTAAATACAAGTGCATTCATTATGCTTGAAGGAAGCAAGATTAATATTTCATTAATTCAAGAATAATCATTTAACTTTTTTCTTTTCTTGCTAAAGATTTTTATTAATTTCTGAATAACCATATTAATGTCAGAACAAAGGGGAAATAGATTACAAGATAAGAAAAATAATGATAATCAAAGGGAGTAAATACGCAGTAATATTAAACGACTAATATTTGGTGATGTGGTGTTATAAACTACAAACAGAGGTGTAAAGTGTAAACATTTGTATGTAATAACGTAAAACTATGTTACACTAAGTATATTTATAAATGTTTAAGTTTGTACCCTATTATTACAAATTTCCATATTATATTACAAAAATACATAATTGAAAGTAAGTTTCTATTACCTTACATTTACACATATAACAAGCAGTAAGTTCTTGATTTAGTAGGAAGAAAATTTTGTGAAGAAATTTTGTATTCAATATATATCCTAGACCACAAAATGTAATAGTGAGAATTGTAGAGTACACGGAAAGAAGGCGGTATGTCGATGATTATTTTCTTTTTAAATGCATTTTAATTTCCACCTCTCGCATTTACTGCCATGTATTTCATATTTTTAAAACCGCTCTAACTTGGTGATTGTTTGAGTTTTGGATTGAAACTTTCTGAGTGGTTAGCTGCTATTGTGTAGTTATTGTTAGGATAGCAAACTCATTTTAGAAAAGCTGTAGGCTGAAGTACCTATTCCTTTCTCTATATACTTTAAATTGTTCTTTTCTTTAGTTCTTTGCGTTTCATTTCTTTCATATTCTCCTATTTTTTGGAAATAATTATTTTTCAAATTTTTCATCCCATTTTGCTAAACTATTGTTCTCCTGTTCGTTGAAAGTACTTACTAATTTGACGTTCATATTTAGTATACTTTTTACTCCGAATTGATTTTAAAGTGTTGTGTTAGCCTTTTCTTGATAGGTGTTTCATATCTTGAGATAGTGATAAACATAATGACAAAACACACAAACAAACAAAATTGTTGAGATTTTTGCACCTGTTAGTTTCTCAATACAGTTACAAACAAGGATACAGGAAGGAGATATTCCATCATATGTAGGATAAAACCCATAAATTTTACAGATACTAACAAAGGAAAAATCAACCGTCAGTCGGACATAGTTGTAAACATTGTTGAAGGGGTTAGGGATTTTTTTTTTAAAGAAGTCTGTATATTTCCGTACAAAATTCATTTATGTAACTGGTTCGAAAATTTCTCGGTGCTATTAGGCAGTCTGAATAGATGCTCATCAACCATGATCAAGAAGTTCCTAATCCAAAACTTACAAACTTTGTACAGCAGAATAAGTGACATATTCCGAAAATGTAGACTTTTCAATATGACCCAGGAAATATCAGAGTTTGATGTCGGGAATAATTAGTGGAAAGCTGAATTTTGACCAGTTAATACATCACTATTAGAGGCATAATACATCACGCATTTCTAAAAGAACCGTCCCTCCTCCTGTGCTCTGCCCAATCGTCCAGGAACAACAAATTTGCAGACTCTCAGAAATTATATCTCCGTAACTGATAGACATAACGATATGATTTCTTTTTTGTTATAATCCTTAGATGACAGGCTACAAAAATGTTTATCATCCGTGATGCACTATTGCTAATAGTTTGCCGTAATTTAGATCTAAAGTGCCTAGATCTAGATCCTAGATCTAGATAACGATATTTTGCTTTCAATATTTACACTTGTTACGGTGTAGCTTGTTTTAAACTCATAATATCAAAAACATGCTCCAAATAAAAGCTGTTGCCTGTTTCGTAAGGTTTAAAATTATTTATATATCAATATGGTTGAGCAATTTCTGTGTTATTGAGGTAGCAATGACGTGCAAAAGCGCGTGTGATTGCTACATTACTGATGATGGCAGGACTCGAAACTAACCCAGGTCCAAGAACATTGGACGAGCTGTTCAAACAATTGGAAGAGCTGGATCACAAAATTACAGGTATTTCCAGTGCCGCAAATGATCTAAGGGTGAAACTTGAAACCATAGTGAATGAATTAAGTGTGGTGAAAATAGAGAATTAGGAACTGTAAAGCAACTGGATGTTACAAATGAACTTTTGGACAAACTTGACAATGAGTCGTGTAGATGTAATATAATATTCAGGAATATTGGTGAATGCAGTGGATCAAGATCATGGAAATAATTAGAACGTGTTTTACAGTTTGTCAGAAAGCAACTTAAAGTGGACTTAAACTTTACCCATTTAGAAAGATTGCATGTGGACATAATGCACGAATCCGTCACGTGAAAATTGTTTTATTGTATGGCACAAAAAAATCGAAAATTTACTTTGTACTGGAAATGTGTTCTATGTCCCGTACATTTTTCAATATCCAGTAAATGTTCTGATCAATTCCTCAGGAAATATGAAACTCAGAGATCTGTTTTATTCTATGTCGCCTAAAGTTACAGAAAAAGTAATTCTGTTTTATTCTAAGTCCCTGACTAATGAGCTGTCAGTGAGTATAGCGTTATTGTATGTCATTGAACTTTTAAATTTTGTGTATTTTTTGTTTTATTCTATGTGCTTCTCAATGAGATTCACTCTACATGTCACGTGACAAAATAGCGACACCAGTAATTTTTACAGAAGTAATATTGTGAGAAGATCGTAAGGAATGACGCTAATAAATGGTGGTTTTATTGTTGTTGTTTTTGTAAAACAAAGCATGTCCTTTTAAGTGTTTAAGTGGAGTGCTTTGGAGTTATTAACTCTATTACCGGATGGAGCTGATGTTGATGACAATGAAATGGAAATAAGTACTACTATTGGCTTGGACACACTCAATGACAGCGATGTGGACTATGCCTATGTTCAAGGTAGTAGCAAAGACGGGGATGACCACCTTGCTGGACCTTAACAGCTGCCAGAAATAGGCATCATATGTCCTTGATGTTACTTTCAAAAGAGGTAAAACGGAAATATGCCTAGACTAACGTAGTTTCAGAACCGTAGACCCAATATCTGTTATGAACGTTACAAACAGTTCCAGAAGTCATCGGTGTTCTATGGAATCTATAAAAACAATTCTAATTTTAACTTTATTTTAATTAGCTGATATACCAGAGTTGGGAAAGTAAATTATGTGAAGTACTCCCATTCAGTGTAATCCAATTTAATATGTACGCAGACTTGTAGTGAACGTCCCATTGTTTTGTTTTTGAGCAAGTACACATTTTAATCCTGTTGCAATCTTTAACGTTACTGTTTTTTTTATTTTGTCCTTCTTTCTTTGTTTTTCCTTACTAGGAACATTTAGCTTTCAGCACAAGAGAGGACAATGTTTCTTAGCTTCATTTTCTTCATACTGAACGGTTAATCTGTCGAATCACTTTGTTTTAGTGTCTTTGTAAAATAATGAACAGATGAATAGTGATTAAAAATATATTTAATCCTATGGTGCCTGCGAAGCCAGGCATACATTTCGCTGCTTTTAATCATGAATATTTCACTCTAAAGGAAGATAAAGGACTTGAAATTCTGAATATTATGCTCATGTTAACAACACTTTAGACAATAATCAAGTACAATAGCATTTTTGGATGACTTAATAAATTTCGAAACCATGAAAGGCACAACCTGTGTTTTCATCAAAATTATTTAATGTAAATTCTTTCTTTCTATAATTTCTATGCAACTATACAAGTACACATTTGTTTTCCGTAAGGAAATGATCTACAATGGATGTGATTTTATATCAGCCATGGTTTATAATTCTGATTCGTTTTGCGACAGTCAAAGAAATAAGCATCAAATCGCTCTCCTGTAAAAAAAGAGGGACGTTGACATAGAATAAAATAATTCTCACGCGACGAATTGTAGTTAAATGTTCTTTATTGAAGAAAAAGACGGAGATATTAAAAATGGCTTGTCATGCAAAAGAACACGCGTTATTATTACGTATGATTGTTCGGCTTCTTACGTGAAACTAGAAGACAGTTATTGTTTTATTTGAGGGATGGCTGATTAAGTGGGGATCGTGCAAAGCTTCAATATAACAAATTGTATATAAACAGTACACGTAAAATTTCAAAAAAATACAAAAAGGAAAAAAGTGTCACAACATGACACACTAAATAAAAAATTCAGAAATTGAAACACGGTCAGCTTCCAAGAACCCAAGTGCACCTAAAACAACTGAAATTAAACAAGGGATGGGGTCAACTCATTCAACCTTGACGGAGTCTGAGAGAAGAAGTGTTTGACAGCAGGAACGCTGAAGAAGATAGGGTAATTTTATTTTAAAAAATGGCAGTGAACCATGCAAAAGCAGTCGCAACATTTAATGGAATATGTTGTAAAAATATCATCAGAACATTAGATCTCTACGAAGCAAAACTACTAGCTTTCTGTAGCGTTATGTCAAACAATTATGATGTTATTACAATTGCTGAAACGTTGACTAACGAGAAACATTATGATACTGAACTATTTTACAATAGATAAACTGTTTTAAGACAGGAATAATAGAAAGCTGAGTTGGGGATCTAGAGAAGGTGTGTTTAATTGCCGCGGAATGACAATATTAGTTCTCTCCGTTCTAGATTAGTTTCATGTGCTTTTATCTAGCTAATCACAGACAGTCTGTTCTATTTAAGGGGTACAAATCTGATGAATATACAGCACTGTCAGGACACCCAATAGGCCCGAATCTTGGAACATTGTTCTTCCTCTTTTTCATTAATGACCCTCTGGAATTTAGGCCGGATGATGAAAATGTGCTATTTACGGATTACTTCA
Organism: Lepisma saccharinum; assembly: GCA_022664845.1. Classification (NCBI taxonomy): domain Eukaryota; kingdom Metazoa; phylum Arthropoda; class Insecta; order Zygentoma; family Lepismatidae; genus Lepisma; species Lepisma saccharinum. The sequence goes on from JAGDQP010007184.1 coordinate 11,043, forward strand.
AAATATATACTAATTTCATGAAAGATGCCATAATACTACAGCATAGCTAAGGCAATGTTACTAACTGATTCACTATCAATCAACTTTCAATCCACTCCACTCCTTAAGGTGGCTCTTCTGCTAAAGTTTAGCCTAGCAGATTTGGCCAGTATATAATATAATCGTATAACTTCTAAAAAAAATATTTTTCTAACACCATTCACTTTGCACTGATAAGTGATAACTATTTTTGATCAAATCAACTTTCAGTCAATGCCAAGAAATGTAAAGTTTTATCTTTCAGTAGAAACGAATTGATGCATCGATTAAATTGTGAAATTCATAAATATGCATTAAGTAGGCGGGAATAAGTTAAAGATTTTGGAGTCACGTTTAATATGAAACTAACGTTTGTAATGCTATGCGTATTTTTTTAAGTCTTTAAGTTTTTCTGATGGAAAAGAATGACATTCTTGGTTAGCATGATGCTGAGTATTGACCCTTAGACCGAATATCATTTTATTTTTATAGGGTACGGTCTAATTGCCTATTGATTCTTATATAGTGTGGTCTAGTTTTCGGTGCTTTGATTGGTTGTTTATATATGACCACGAGGTGCACTAATTGTGTGCATACTACGGTACGTACTACACACTCATGCATAACAAGTTCTATGTAACTTGTTAATTATGTAAGTGTTGTTGATGTCAGTTGTTTTATTATGTTTCTAGCGCAAAAACGTCTCCGGACTGTATGAGTGGAAAACCAGGAACTTCAAACTGCTTCGGCCATCACCTCCCTGGATACGTGCTGACAAATGTAGTTGCTTAAGCTCCTCATCTCTCCAAAAAGGGAAAACTGGGTTTTATATATAAGAGAAGAGACACAAAAGACATAGAGAGTACAGTGACTTTACTAGCTCTATAGTACAGAGCCTCTCTTCTTTACATTACTTTGGAAACAGGCTGACGAGTCCAGCTCTTCATAGTGACAAACTATACAGTTCGGTGAGTTTTATGGCGCAACATTTATACTCATGGCTTCTTCAGAATGATAATAGAACCTACTTTCTGAAAGTTATTCCTTATTTTATCAACAGCTACATCCTTATCCCCAAGTACCTTGTGCCAAGATGCATGGAACGATACGTGGTGGAGATCTGAGTTTGGATCAAGAGACCCGTACTTTCTAAACTTTAACTATAGCATTTGGCTATCATATAGAAAATGTTTTCTTTTACTCGTTATCCTATCTTTATAAAAGCCTTTTCCATTCAGAGAGATAGCAACATATATTTCTTCTCTCGTATTTCAACAATCATATAAGCCAATGTAATTGTTATTTCAAACGCAGCACATTAATGAAGACATGCAGACTTTCAAGTATCAAATTATTTCATACATCATCAGAATTCAGTGTGAACAGAGTTCGATTAGCGTTTCCTTTTCTTTTTTCTCATGAGTCAGATATGTGAATGGTACACTAACCATATTTTTGTTTCTTTCTCTTTTCTCTCTCTCTTTTTTCTGCTTTCTTTCCTACTTCAGTAAGTAATATTGATGACGTATTCAATTTGAGATCGAGTAGCTTTATAATTCAAGGTTAATAGTTATATATATGTATGTTAGTATTATAGGATATAAGCATATGTTTTTTACGCATCTTTTTTACATAGGGCATTGGCAGTTTTTCTCTTCTTTATTTTCATTTCTAAGAGTGTGTCATAAACTTTAGCATTAAAGAACTATATACAAAATGCGGAATAAGTAGTAGAAATATAGGTGATGTACTTGAAGAGTCCCCTATAAATTCTCCGCCATTCTTCGCCAGTGCATACACCTTGGGCTTCACCCATTCCGCCAGATTTCACACAGCAAAATCCTGCACCTGTTAAACAGATATATAATCCACCAACTTACCGAGAAGGCGACGCTTTTGGCGAATTCTTAGCTAAATTTGAGCTTATAGAACAGTTTAATAATAAACCCCAGCGTTCACGAGGACGCGGTTCACGTTCCAATAGACGTTATTCTTGTCGCAACGGACACAGAGACCAGTTTTCACGTAATGAAAGGACGTACATTGCTGAACAGGAAGAAAATTCAGAAACGGAGCATACTTTAAACTAGTTCGTGCCATTGAGAACAAATGTAAACATAAACACTGTTGATATTTTCTTTGAACCCAACAACAGGTTGCTTCAGAAACACAATATTCAAATACTTCCTCAAGTTATATCAGATTGCACACCACATGCTTTCGTTACTAATTTATGCAATAAAAGTGTTTTTTACGTAAAAACACGGCAGAATTTTTACACAATTTGAGATAGAAAAAGTACCGACCTCAAAATTGAAAGCGGATGCAGCGGTGCTGACTAGTTTACAAGTAAATCAGTCATAGGATGCAGAACTACAGCGACGTTTACAAGAAACTGAAAAACTATTTGGCATTTCTAAATTCCAGATATCTGACAAATTAACTAGCGAACAGAATACTATGGTACAAAAGTTACTGTACGAATTTCGTGGCATCTGGTCGTGTTTTTCATCTGACATAGGTATCGTTAAAACTACACACAGAAGCTACACATAGATAAGAATATAAAGCCATTCGCGCATAGCTCTAAGGAAATTCAAAAAAAAAAATGCTCCCACAAATAAATGCTAAGGTTTACGCCTTGTGTCAAGCAGGCGTGCTACGACATTTACACTACTACTCCTACAACCTCCACCACCACTAATAATAATAATAATAATAATAATAATAATAATAATAATAATAATA